>CAUYLG010037057.1:0-16357 GCA_963573385.1 Cacajao melanocephalus | reverse complement strand
TCCTTGAGCAGTGGTTTGTAGTTCTCTTTGAAGAGGTCCTTTACATCCCTTGTTAGTTGTATTCCTAGATATTTTATTTTCTTTGTAGTAATTGTGAATGGGAGTTCACTCATGATTTGGCTCTCTGTTTGTCTGTTATTGGTATGTAGGAGTGCTTGTGATTTTTCCACATTGATTTTGTATCCTGAGTCTTTGCTGAAGTTGCTTATCAGCTTAAGGAGATTTTGGGGTGAGACCATGGGGTTTTCTAAATATACAATCATGTCATTTGCAAATAGAGACAATTTGACTTCCTCTTTTCCTAATTGAATACCCTTTATTTCTTTTTCTTGCCTCATTGCCCTGGCCAGAACTTCCAATGCTACGTTTAAAAGGAGTTGTTAGAAAGGACATCCTTGTCTTATGCCAGTTTTCAAAGGGAATGCTTCCAATTTTTGCCCATTCAGTGTGGTATTGGCTGTGGGTTTGTCATAAATGGCTTTTATTATTTTGATATGTTCCTAGTTTATTGAGAATTTTTAGCATAAAGGGCTGTTGAATTTTGTTGAAGGCCTTCTCTGCATCTATTGAGATAATCATGTGTTTTTTGTCTTTGGTTCTGTTTATGTGATAGATTACACTTACAGATTTGCATATGTTGAACCAGCCTTACTGGGATGAAGCTGACTTGATCGTGATGGATAAGCGTTTTGATTTGCTGTTGCATTTGGTTTGCCAGTATTTTATTAAGGATTTTTGCATCAATGTTCATCATGGATATTGGCCTGAAATTTTCAGTTGTGTCTCTGCCAGGTTTTGGCATTGGGATTATGTTGATCTCATAAAAAGTGTTAGGTAGGATGTCCTCTTTCTGCATTGTTTGGAATAGTTTCAGAAGGAATGGTACCAGCTCCTCTTTTTACCTCTGGTAGAATTCGGCTGTGAACCTGTTTGGTTCTGGACTTTTTTTTGGTTGGTAGGCTATTAATTGCTGTCAATTTCAGACCTTGTTATTGGTCTATTCATGGATTTGACTTCTTTTTGGTTTAGTCTTGGGAGGGTGTAAGTGTCCAGGAATTTATCCATTTCTTCTAGATTTTCTGGTTTATTTACATAGGGGTATTTATAGTATTCTCTGATGGTAGTTTGTATTTCTGTGGAATTGGTGGTGATATCCCCTTATCATTTTTTATTGCATGTATTTGATTCTTCTCTCTTTTCTTGTTTATTAGTCTGACTAGAAGTGTATCTATTTTGTTGATCTTTTCAAAAAGATAGCTCCTGGATTTATTGACTTTTTGAAGGGTTTTTTTTGTGTCTCCATCTCCTTCAGTTCTGCTCTGATCTTAGTTATTTCTTGTCTTCTGCTATCTTTTGAATTTGTTTGATCTTGCTCTTCTAGTTCTTTTAATCATGATGTTAAGGTGTTGATTTTAGATCTTTTCTCATTTCTTTTGTGGGCATTTGTTGCTATAAATTTCCCTCTACACACTGCATTAAATGTGTCCCAGAGATTCTGGTACGTTGTGTCTTTGTTCTCATTGGTTTCAAAGAACATCTTTATTTCTGTCTTCATTTCGTTATTTATCCAGTAGTCATTCAGGAGCATGTTGTTCACTTTCCATCTAGTTTTGCAGTTTTGAATGAGTTTCTTAGTCCAGAGTTCTAATTTGATTGGACTGTGGTCTGAGAGACTGTTTGGTAGGATTTCCATTCTTTTCTATTTGCTGGTAAGTGTTTTACTTCCAATTATGTGCTCAATTTTAGAGTAAGTGCGATATGGTGCTGAGAAGAATGTATATTCCGTGGATTTTGGGTGGAGAGTTCTGTAGATGTATATTAGGTGCACTTAGTTCAGATCTGAGTTCAAGTCCTGTCTCATTGATCTGTCTAATAATTGACAGTGGGGTGTTAATGTCTCCTACTATTATCGCGTGGGGATCTAAGTCTCTTTGTAGGTCATTAAGAACTTGCTTTATGTATCTGGATGCTCCTGTATTGGGTGCATATATATTTAGAATAGTTAGCTTTTCTTGTTGCATTGATCCCTTTCCCATTATGTAATGCCCTCTTTGTCTCTTTTGATCTTTGTTGGTTTAAAGTGTGTTTTATCAGAGACTAGGATTGCAACCCTGCCTTTTTTTTGTTGTTGTTCTCCATAGGCTTGGTAAATCTTCATCTATCCCTTTATTTTGAGCCTATGTATGTCTTTGCACGTGAGATAGGCCTCCTGAATACAGCACACAGATAAGTCTTGACTGTTTATCCAATTTGCCAATCTGTGTTTTTAAATTGGGACATTTAGCCTATTTACATTTAAGGTTAATATTGTTATGTGTTAATTTTATCCTGCCATTTTGATGCTACTTGGTTGTTTTGCCCATTAGTTGATACAGTTTCTTCATAGTGTCAATGGTCTTTACAATTCAGTATGTTTTTGCAGTGGCTGGTACTGGTTGTTCCTTTCCGTGTTTAGTGCTTCCTTCAGGAGCTCTTGGGAGGCAGGCATGATGGCAACAAAATCTCTCAGCATTTGCTTGTCCATAAGGAATTTTATTTCTCTTTAGCTTATGATGCTTAGTTTGGCTGGATGTGAAATTCTAGGTTGAAAGTTCTTTTCTTTAAGAATGTTGAATCTTGGCCTCTACTCTCTTGTGGCTTGTAGGGTTTTTTCTGAGAGATCTGCTGTGAGTTTGATGGGCTTCCCTTTGTGAGTAACCCTACCTTTCTCTCTGGCTGCTCTTAGCATTTTTTCCTTCATTTCAACCCTGGTTAATCTGACTATTATGTGTCTTGGGGTTGCTCTTCTCAAGGAGTATGTTTGTGGTGTTTTCTATATTTCTTGAATTTGAATGTTTGTCTGCCTTGCTAGGTTGGGGAAGTTCTCCTGGATAATACCCTAAAGACTGTTTTCCAACTTGGTTTCATTGTCTCCATCACGTACAGGTACACCAACCAAACATAGATTTTGTTTTTTTCACATAATCCTGTATTTCTTGGAGGCTTTGTTCATTTCTTTTCACTCGTTTTTCTCTAATTTTGCCTTCTTGTTTTATTTCATTAGGTTGATCTTCAATCTCCGTTATCCTTTCTCCCGCTTGATAAATTTGACTGTTGAAACTTGCATATGCTTCATGAAGATCTCATGCAGTTTTTCAGCTCCATCAGGTTGTTTATGTTCTTCTCTATGCTGATTATTCTAGTTAGCATTTCATCTAACCTTTTTTCAAGGTTCTTAGCTTCCTTGCATTGGGTTAGAACATGCTCCTTTAGCTCGAAGAAGTTTGTTATTACCTACTTTCTGAAGACTCCTTCTGTCGGTTTGTCAAACTCATTCTTTCAGTTTTGTTTCCTTGCTGGTGAGGAGTTGTGATCCCTTGGAGGAGAAGAGGTGTTTGGTTTTTGATGGGCTGATGCCTTTTTTCAGACATGTCCTGCCCAGAGAGGAGGGAATCTAGTGACAGAGTCTGCCTGCAGAGGCCTTGCTGAGCTCTGCAGGCAGTCACCCGGTTGCTGTGTAAACTTCCCTGGGGACTTCATTTACCCTGGCGAAGTTAAAGCTGCCTACCTGAGCTTCAGCAATAGCGGACACCCCTCCCAACACCGAGCTCGAACGTCCCAGGTCAAGCCCATACTGCTGTGCTGGCTGGTGAGAATTTCAAGCCAGTGGATCTTAGCTTATTGGTCTTCGTGGGGATGGGACCTGCTGAGCCAGATCACTTGGCTCCCTGTCTTCAGCCCCCTTTTTTAGGGGAATGAGCGGTTCTGTCACGCTGGCATTTCAGGCGCCACCGGGCTATGAAAAAAAAAGTGCTGTGACTAGCTTGGTGTCTTCACAAATGGCCACCCATTTTTATGCCGGAAACCCAGGGCGCTAGTGTTGTAGGCACTGGAGGGAATCTCCTGGTCTGCGGGTTGTGAAGACTGTGAGAAAAGCACGGTATTTGAGCCAGAATGCCAGAGAGCCGGGAAAAGTCTCTAATGGCTTCCATTGGCTAGGAGAGGGAGTTCCATGGCCTCTTGTGCTTCCCAGGTGAGGCATCGCCCCACCCTGCTTCAGCTCACCTTCCTTGGACTGCACCAGCTCTCTAACCAGTTCCAGTGAGATGAACCAGGTACCTTTGTTGGAAATGTGGCGATTACCCACCTGCTGTATGGCTCTCGCTGGGAGCTACGCGCCAGAGCTGTTCCTGTTCGATCATCTTGCTAGCAATCTCCCTAGAAATATTTTTAAGTCATGTATCCCAGGTTACCAGCAGAGGCAGTCTAATACTCTTTCCACTCTGTCCTGCTGCTCCCAGTGATCAGTGATTATTTGCACTACATACAAGGCCCAATGCTGCTGGCAAAACTCTTTCTCAAAACAAAACAAAACAAAACAAAACAAAATCTGATTTCACCTCTAGTCTCACTTGATTCTTATAACACTGCCCTTTTTATTCTACTTCCTTCTCTCTGGTCACGTCTTTCCTGTGTTTCACTGGCTTCTCAGCTTGCTTCTTCTCCCTCTAATTTTTTTTTTTTTTGAGGTAGAGTCTCACTCTGTTTCACAGGCTGGAGTGCAGTGGCACCATCTTGCCTCACTGCAACCTCTGCATCCGGGTTCAAGCTATTCTCTTGCCTCAGCCTCCTTAGTAGCTGGGATTACAGGCACCCACCACCATGACTGGCTAATTTTTGTGTTTTTAGTGGAGACGGGTTTCACTATATAGGCCAGGCTGTCTTCAAACTCCTGACCTTATAATCTATCTGCCTCGTCATCCCAAAGTGCTGGGATTGCAGGTGTGAACCACTGTGCCTGGCCTCTCCCTCTAAATTTATAGCTACTTTCATGGATTCAGTTTCACCTCTACCGGCTCAGTTTTCTTATTTGTAAAATGAGAGAATTTGAGTTGCTTCTTTTTAATTCTAAAAGCAGAATAAAGGTTAATACCAAATGATGAATGTTATAAAAGTCTTATTTTAAAAACCAGTTGTCTGACTACACACCTTACCAAAGAAGTTATACATATGGCAAGTAAGCATATAAAAAGATAGTCAATATCCTATGTCATTAGAGAATTGTAAATTAAAATAACAATGAGATAACACTACACACCTTTTAAAATGACCAAAATCCAAAACACTGACGATGCAAAATAGTACATCCACTTTGGAAGACAGTTTGGCAGTGTCTTACAAAACTAAACTTCTTCTTACCATAAGATCCAGCAGTTATACTCTTGTGGTACAGTACACAAACTGTGGGCTGGGCGTGGTGGCTCAACCCTGTAATCCCAATGCTTTGGGAGGCTGAGGCAGGTGAATCACCTTAGGTCAGAAGTTTGAGACCAACTTGGCCAACACGGTGAAACCTTGTCTCTACTAAATATGCAAAAATTATCCAGGCGTGGTGGCAGGTGCTGTAATCCCAGCTACTCAGGAGGCTGAGACAGGAGAATCGCTTGAACCTGAGTGACACAGGTTTCAGTAAGCCGAGATTGCACCACTGCACTCCAGCCTATGTGATAAACTGAAAAAAAAAAATACACAAACTGTGGACTTTGAATGATAATTATGTATTATCATCTCAAAAAAAAAAAAAACAAAGTACACAAACTGTTGACTTCAAGTAATAATGATATGATAATGTAGGTTCATTGGTTGTAACAAATGTACCCTTGTGGTGCAGCGTATTGATAGTAGGGGAGGTTTTATCTGTGTGTGGGGGATGAAAAGGCAGGTATGGAAACTCTCTGTACTTTGTGCTCAGTTTTGCTGTGAACCTAAAATTACTCTAAAAAGTAAAGTTTATTAAAAACGTTTTAAAACCCAGCATCGTGTTTTTAAAATACAAGCACATTTAGAATAAAACTGCCTGCATTTTCAAGATACGTGAGCTGTGTAATTCATCTCTTGTGAGGCCTGGTTGCTTTATATTTTAAATTAAGAGTGTGTGTGTGTGTGTGTGTGTGTGTGTATGTGATATATATATATATATATATAGTAGGCCCAAAATATTATGAACCAGTGGTACTGGAGTTCCACTTAGGGTACTAGGCACTGTCTTCATTTAGAAAAAATGCCTTCATAAGCTTTTCTGAATGTGGAAGGTGAGGCCTTGAGGATGAGATCTAGAAGGGGACTGCAGTACAAAGAGAGAACTAAATAGTTATGTACAAAATAATGAATAGAGATGTGGGAGGAGAAATGTCAGAAAGACAAGGGAATGGAGTTAGAGAAAAGGCCATGCAAGATAGATAGGAGGGTGAATCTTGTGGAGAAGGAGACAAATACCTTGATAACATAGTGGCCAAGAACTTTAAAGACCGTAGAAGTCTAATTTACAATGTTTAGTTGTTGGCATTTTGGCAACGTAACAACGTGACTGTATTGCATTGTCTGTGGTTTGGGAGAAATCAAGGAAAGAAGCTCTGCATATAGCAAAGATAAGGAACATCTGCAAAGGGCAAAACATGTGAGATCAAGAGTTCCGCAAAAGTAGAAGACACAGTCGATTATACAAAAGCCAGTCCATAGGATTAAGAGAGATGGAATTTCCCAGAGGAGCCTGTCTCAGAGCATGAGATTCCAGTTGACAGATCAGATAACTGGATTGACAGAATGGTTGTGTAGATATTTAAAGGTATGCAGCACAGTGCTTTGACATGTGGTAGTAAAAACTTAAGAATGCACTCAACTTCAATGGTCTTGTATAGTCTGGCATCATCACTTTTGAAGCTGAGACAACTTGAGCTTTAAGCATTACTTTTGAGCAAGTTGGTACAGAAGTTTTGATGGAACAAAACTTGTCCATGATTTCTAACAAAGCATGGAGGAAAATTGCTTATCTGAAAATGCCATTCTCCCAGTTAAGAGATAGTACCTGTTAGATGAAAAGGTTTAACTGAAGTTGTGTGCCCATGAGGATGAAGTTATGACATGTCATCTTTTGTTTCCCAGACTTTTATGCTTCTGATACAAAGCATAAATTATACTTCTCATACAAAGCTAGAGAATATAATATACCGTGAAAACTGTAGAAGATTGCCCCAAGGAGGCTTACATTGCATAAATAACATTCAGAGAATGATAATAGAACTGAGAAAGAAACTATATTCTCTCAGAAACATGTTCATTAAATTTAGTACATTCAAGAATACCAATTAATAAGATGTAGAGGTGGATGAAGTGCTCCTGAGATGCAATGAATATAAAAATAGAGAAAAAACATAGCAAATGACTAGTAGTATCCTTGGATCTGCCTCTTTTCATAACCATAATCATTATTCTGTCATCATAGTCATTGTTTTCCTGTCTCTTTGCTTCCAGAGTTTCCTTCCTGAACCAGTTGTCTAATTCAGTGGCCAACTAAAAGAAATTTGATCATCAGCAACTTAAGAGTCTAAAGTGGTCTTTCATATCAAATTTAAATTTTAAATCTGTGAACTTCAAGGTTTCCTATGAGTGGTGTCAGCACTTTTTACCTAACTAATCTTTCGATATGCCTTGATTTCCATCCCATTTGTAGCCAGATTAGCTTAATCATTTTTATATATACCTAATAATTTTATCTACACTTCACAGCCAGCTCACTAGTCATCTGTCCAGAAGAAAATATTCTTATTTGCTGTTATTCATTCCATGTTATGTCCTTCCCTCATTGCAATTAATTTTTGTTCATTTAGAAATATCAGGGATTAAATGATTCTGGATTTTTGGGCAATGTGGCTGATTTGATGTTAGTAGTCTACATGAATTATCAATGTTAAATGAATTTTTTGAGATGGAGTCTTCGCACTGTGACTCAGGCTGTAGTACAGTGACGCAATCTTGGCATACTGCAGTCTCTGCCTCCTGGGTTCAAGCAATTCTCCTGCCTCAGCTTCCCGAGTAGCTGGGACTATAGGCATACACCACCACACCCAGCTAATTTTTTTGTATTTTTAGTAGAAGGTTTCACCATGTTGGCCAGGATGGTCTTGATCTACTGACCTATGATCTGCCCGCCTTGGCCTCCCAAAGTGCTGGGATTACAGGCGTCAGCCACCATGCCCAGCTGAATTATTTTATAATAGAATTTTTAATGATAATGTTAAACAGAACATAATAATATCTCTCTTTGATAATTCAAAAGAAACTTTAGAATCTTATAGTGGCTTAGGCTCACCAATACAAGCAATAATTGTTATTCAATAGTATTGTAAAATAAACTGGATTGTTAAGATGTTCTAGGTATTTTTAGCTTCTGGATAAATAAGAGATTATTTTAGCTTTCAAAATGCAAATATTTTGGGGGAGCAACACACACTAATCCTGCAACACTATAATTACTTACTAAATATCCTGGGAACTTATGTATCTGACTACTCAGCATTTTGGCAATGAATAACCCACCCTATTTGTTCTATGTTTTTTGTTTGCTTGTTGAAGGTTGATCTCAAGTCTCATAGCTATATTATTTAACGATTAGAAGGGAAATTTTGGTTGTCTAAACTGATTTTCCCAACATTGCTCTTTTATAATGGTGGGAGAGGACAGACAATTCAATTTCTATCATCTCTTGCTCATTTGCCTAATCCTTCTTCTGAGGTAAGTGTTCATATTGAGTTAGTGACAATTTTTGTGAATTCTGCAATGTTGCCTGGAAAATGCCTGGGCTTTGGTGTCCTACAGAACTGTGAATGCCATTTTCCAGGTCTGTGACATTGGAATATTTAAGTGTTTCTGAGAGCCAGTTTTTCATCTATAAAATAGAGATAAAATTTACCAGTTGCAGAGGCTTTAATGCTTATTAATATCCATGTGCTCTCATTTTATTCCTGGGCACGGTTAAACTATATTTTTCAGCCTCCCTCATAGGTTGGTGTCTTCACTGCTGACTTCTGGCAGTGGAATGTGGGTGGAAATAAAGTGCATCCCTTCCTGACTTAGCCCATGAAAATCTTCTATGTGCTCTCTTTTTTAACTGGCTGACTGGAGAGGACTTCAGAGACCTATGAGGATGAATAACTATAAGGCAGAAGAGGCCTAGATGAAAGTGTGCTGCCAGTCCCTTCTCACCCCCATCAGTTGCAAACAAGAATTAGTATTTATTTTGTTAAGCCACTGAAACTTGGAAGATGTTTGTTTCAGCAGTTAGCCAGCCCTGATTAATACATTTCATCAGATTATTGTGAAGATTACGTGAGGAATCTTTGTAAAGTGCCTGATATAAATTAGGTGTTTGGTAAATGATACTTAACATCACCATCATTCTTTACACATATAAACAGGTAAGCATTCAACCATTTGCAGGTGCTAAGGATTACCCAAATGACCATATTTCACAGGAGCTGAACTGGCAGAACTGACCTTTTGCTGCCACTGTTATAATTAGACCCATTGTTACAATTTCCGCTATTTTTTAGTTGTATAGATGGATAATTCATTTAGTGATAGATTTTGAGGTTACATGTTTCATTCTTTATTGGCTTGTTAATTTTATCCATTATAGCCATAACGTATGATACCCCTAACTTAATTTATATGTCTTACACCTGTAATTGTGTACTATTTAGGAGCTAGGAGAGAGAGAGGAGATCAGTGATGTTCAACAGAAATCTAATGCAAACCACATACTTGATTTAAAATTTTCTAGTAGTCACGTTAGAAAAGGTAAAAGAAAAAAACAGGTAAAATGAATATTAATAGTATATTATTTAACCAAATATTTCTAAACTATCATTTCAACATATAATGTTATTTGTATTCTTTTTTTGGTACTGATTCTGAAATCAGTATGTATTTTAAACTGACAGCACATCTCAATTGGACTAGCCTAATTTAAAGTGCTCAATAGTAACATTTGTATAGTGGCTACCATATTGGACAGTTCAGGAATGGATAACCTATTACTACATCTGAAAGAAACAAGAAGCATCGAAGTCACGTGCCACTGATATTGGGTTAGCCACATTTTCTTTGTATATGAAGGATAGCTTATTTTTATTGTTCTGGGAAAATAGACATGAGGGGCAAACATCCATATCACCAGGATGCTCATCCAGGAGATGAGTATTTTACATATGAGATGTTATTTATTGGCAGACACAAGTCCTGAACCTTCATTGTAGCTCCAACTTCTGTGGTACTTTGCATATAGAAGTCTCTTGCTGAGAGTCATCGGTGGAGATGATCAATGTTCATATAATTATGTGCTCAATATTCATATATTTATAATAAAAATAAGTATATTTCTTACAAGAAACCTAACATTCAGAGCTCATGTCCTAAGGGAAGCTATGAACCTGAAATACAATAGCCCTAAAATTTAAAAGCAATAAAAAGTTATATTTTTTCTAAGGAATAACTGTTGGTTATTACTGTTGGTCTCAATTTTTTTTTTTCAGTATACTTTAAGTTCTAGGATACATGTGCAGAATGTTCAGGTTTGTTACATAGGTATATGTGTGCTATGGTGGTTTGCTGCACCCATCAACTCGTTATCTACATTAGGTATTTCTCCTAATGCTATCCCTAATATCCCCTAGTCCCCCACCTCTGGAGAGGACCTGGTGTGTGATGTTCCCCTTCCTGTGTTCTCATTGTTCAGCTCCTACTTATGAATGAGAACATGTGGTGGTTCGTTTTCTGTTCTTGTGTTAGTTTGCTGAGAATGATGGTTTCCAGCTTCATCCATGTGCCTGCAAAGAACATGAAATCATCCTTTTTTATGGCTGCTTAGTATTCCATGGTGTATATGTGCCACATTTTCTTTATCCAGTCTATCATTGATGGGCATTTGAGTTGGTTCCATGTCTTTGCTATTGTGAATAGTGCTGCAGTAAACATATGTGTGCCCATGTCTTTATAGTAGAATGATTTATAATCCTTTGGATATATACCCAGTAATGGGACTGCTGGGTCAAATGGTATTTCTGGTTCTAGATCCTTGAGGAATGGCTACACTGTCTTCCACAATGGTTGAACTAATTTATACTCCCACCAACAGTGAAAAGCATTCCTATGTCTCCACCTTCTCTCCAGCCTCTGTTGTTTCCTGACTTTTTAATGATCGCCATTCTAACTGGCATGAGATAGTATCTCATTGTGGTTTTGATATGCATTTCTCTAATGACCAGTGATGATGAGGTTTCTTTTTATGTGTTTATTGGCCGCATAAATATCTTCTTTTGAGAAGTGTCTGTTCTTATCCTTTGTTCACTTTTTGATGGGGTTGTTTGCTTTCTTTTTGTAAATTTGTTTAAGTCCTTTGTAGATTCTGGATATTAGCCCTTTGTCTGATAGGTAGATTGCAAAAATTTTTGCCCATTCTGTAGGTTGCCTGTTCACTCTGATGATAGTTTCCTTTGCTATCCAGAAGCTGTTTAGTTTAATTAGATCCCCTTTGTCAATTTTGGCTTTTGTTGCCATTGTTTTTGGTGTTTTAGTCATGAAGTCCTTCCCCATGCCTATGTCCTGAATGGTATTGCCTAGGTTTTCTTCTAGGGTTTATATGATTTTAGGTCTTAAGTTTAAGTCTTTAATCTATCTGGAGTTAATGTTTGTATAAGGTGTAAAGAAGGGGTCCAGTTTCTGTTTTCTGCATATGGCTAGCCAGTTTTCCCAACACCATTTATTAAACAGGGAATCCTTTCCCTATTGCTTGTTTTTTTTTAGGTTTGTCAAAGATCAGATGGTTGTAGATGTGTGGTATTATTTCTGAGGCCTATGTTCTGTTCCATTAGTTTATGTATCTGTTTTGGTACCAGTACCATGCTGTTTTGGTTACTGTAGGCTTGTAGTATAGTTTGAAGTCTGGTAGTGTGATGCCTCCAGCTTTGTTCTTTTTGCTTAGGATTGTCTTGGCTTTGTGGGCTCCTTTTTGGTTCCATATGAAATTTAAGGTGGGTTTTTCCAATTCTGTGAAGAAAGTTAATGGTAGCTTGATGGGGAGAGCATTGAATCTATAAATTACTTTGGGCAGTATGGTAATTTTCACAATATTGATTCTTCCTATCTATGAGCATGGAATGTTTTTCTATCTGTTTGTGTCCTCTCTTATTTTCTTGAGCAGTGGTTTGTAGTTCTTGAAGAGGTCCTTTACGTCCCTTGTTAGTTGTATTTCTAGGTATTTTATTATATTTGTAGCAATTGTGAATGGGAGTTCACTTATGATTTGGCTCTCTGTTATGGTGTATAGGAATGCCTGTGGTTTTTGAACATTGATTTTGTATCCTGAGACTTTGCTGAAGTTGCTAATCAGCTTAAGGAGATTTTGGGCTGAGACAATGGGGTTTTCTAAACATACAATCATATTATCTGCAAGCAGAGACAATTTGACTTTCTCTTACTATTTAAATACCCTTTATTTCTTTCTCTTGCCTGATTGCCCTGGCCAGAATTTTAAATGAAAAATTTTTAAAAATAAAATATAGATTTTAGAAATCTGTGTATTGAAATGTGCATCTATCCTCATTTCAGTTATAGTACAGAAACTAGTCATTTTTCAGTAAACAAAAGGTAAAACAGTTTAGTTCAAAGCCATTGGATTTACCATTGTAAACAATGTTTGAATACAGTAGTATGGTTACTTTAAAGATGACAGGCAGTCACTTCTGAGGGAAATAATATGTTGCAAGTTTGAAAGAGAATGGATTATTCAAGATGTCATATCATGAGAAGGAAATAGTGTCTTTGATATTGAAAGCACTAAAGAGAATTTAACACATTGTGCTAGAGAAACAAGAGATACATCTAATGCTTAGGAAAGATAGGATTTTAGGACCACCTCCTTATACCATATCCAAAAAATCAACTGAAGATTGATTAAAGACTTAAATGTAAAACCTCAAATTACAAAACTCTGGAATATAACCTAGGCAATAGCATTCTAGACATAGGAATGGACAAAGATTTCATGACAGAGATACCAAAATTTCATGACAAAGATACCAAAAGCAAAAATTGACAAGTGGGATCCGATTAAACTTAAGAGCATCTGCACAGCAAAAGAAACTATCGGTAGAGTAAACAGACAACCTACAGAATGGGAGAAAATATTCACAAACTATGCATCTAATAAAAGTCTAGTATCCAGTATCTGTAAGGAACTTAAACCAATTTGCAAGAGAAAAACAATCCCATTAAAACGTGGGCAAAGGACATGAACAGACACTTTTCAAAAGAAGACATACATGTGGCCAACAGGCATATGAAAAAAGCTCAAGATGATTAGAGAAATGCAAATCAAAACAACAATGAGATACTATCTCACACTTGTCAGAATGGCTATTAATAAAACAACAAATAATAGATGCTGGAGAGATTGTGAAGAAAAGGGAACACTTATTCACTGTTGACAAGAGCATAAATTATTTCAAACATTGTGGAAAGCAGTATGGCGATTCCTCAAAGAGCTAAAAGCAGAACTACTATTTGACCCACTAATCCCATTACTGAGTTTATACCCAGAGCAATATAAATGATTCTGTCATAAAGACACATGCATACAAATGTTCATTGCATCACTATTCAGAATAACAAAGACATCAGATCAACCTAAATGCCTGTCAATGACAGATTGGATAAAGAAAATGTGGTACATACACATGATGGAATAGTGTGCAGCCATAAAAAAGAACAAGATCATATCTTTTGTGGCAGCATGGATGGACCTGGAGGCTACTGTCCTTAGCAAACTAGCACAGGAATGCAAAACCAGATACCTCACGTTCTCATTTATAAGTGGGTGCTACATGATGAGAACTCATGAACACAAAGAAGGGAACATCAGACATGGGGGTCTACTTGAGGGTGGAGGGTGAGAGAAGGGAGAGCATCAGAAAAGATAGCTAGTGGGCACTAGGCTTAATACCTGGATGATGAAGTAATCTCTACAGCAAACCCCTGTGACATGAGTTTACCTATGTAACAAACCTCCACATGTACCCTGAAACCTAAAACAAAAGCTGTTCAAAAAAAGGCTTTATAAAAATCATAAATAAACAGGCTGAATTAAATGGAAAAATTAAAATAGTAAAAAAAAATAAATTACTGTGTTTTCTTCTTTCATCATAGAAAGGAGATTGGATATATTAGGCAAACTGGGCGTATTTTGGGGGGAAAGTGCATATACATATCAGAGAATATAGTGGAAATTGCTAAAGCTATATATACAAAGATTGTTAAATGATCATTAGATGATAATGGAAAGGAACATGTGATTAATGTAACTGCATATTAAGTTTTCAGATAGGTTGCTTCCTTTTACTAGGCTTATCTATCTTAAATTCTATTTGAAGAGGGCCAAGTTACATAGAATCATTGTAAAAAATTCATCTTCTCCATAATTATTGAAAAACTGAATGGTTAACATTCTTGCTATAATTGCACAGGGATTCCCTTTTCTCCATATCCTTGCAAACACTTGTGAGGTCATATCTCTTTGAGGTTTTTATTTGCATTTCTCTAGTGATGTTAAGCATATTTTATCTACATGTTGGCTATTTGTACGTCTTCTTTGGAAAAATGTCTGTTCAGGCCCCTTGCCCATTTTTTAGTTGGGTTGTTTTCTTGTTACTGAATTAGCCTCTTACATATTTTATAATAATCAGGCTATTGAATATAAGTTTCTTGTATGTTTTGACTATTAACGTCTTATCAGATATATAGTTTGCAAATATTTTCTCCCAATCAGTTAAGTCGCCTTTTAATTTTATTGTTTCCTTTGCTTTGTAGAAGCTTTTCAGTTTGATGTAGTCCCACTTGTTTATTTTTGCTTTTGTTGCCTAAAAACTTTTTTTTTTTTTTTTGTTAAGTAAAATTAGGCCTTAAATGCTTATACACTGTTGGGACTGTAAATTAACTACTTGGTAGATAAATCAGCTTCCCTTTTAGGCAGATTCACAATACTGTTTAAAAATATTTAACCACTACAATAAGGCTTGACACAAATTGTTTGAACCAATGAAAATTTCAGTTAGTTCATACATTCCTTAATATTTTACTTTATTGGCTTTACCTTATGAAGAGTAATGAGACTTGGAAAATTTAAAAAATGTGGTTTCTCAGAAAAACAGTTTGTTTTTGTTTTTGTTTTTTTTAAATCAAAGTACTTTTATTTTTTATTTTATTTTATTTTTGTTGTACCTTAGGTTCTGGGGTACATGTACAGATCATGTAGGATTGTTGCATAGGTATGTACATGGCAATGTGGTTTGTTTACTGCCTCCATCCCCCTGTCACCTATATCTGGCATTTATCCCCATGTTATCACTCCCCAACTTCCCCACCCCCTGCTGTCCCTCCCCTAACCCCCTCAACAGACCACAGTGTGTAGTGCTCCCCCTGTGTCCATGTGTTCTCATTGTTCAACACCCACCTATGAGTGAGAACATGCAATGTTTGATTTTCTGTTCTTGTGTCAGTTTGCTGAGAATGATGGTTTCTAGATTCATCCATGACCGTACAAAGCACACAAACTCATTGTTTTTTATGGCTGCATAGTATTCCATGGTGTATATATGGCACATTTTCCTTGTCCAGTCCATCATTGATGGGCATTTAGGTTGGTTCCAGGTCTTTGCTATTGTAAACAGTGCCACACTGAACATACATGTGCATGTGTCTTTATAATAGAACGATTTATACTCCTTTGGATAAATACCCAGTAATGGGATTGCTGGGTCAAATGGAATTTCTATGTGTAGATCCTTGAGGAAGTGCCACAGTGTCTTCCACAATGGTTGAACTAATTTATACTCCCACCAACAGTGTAAAAATGTTCCTATTTCTCCACATCCTCTCCAGCATCTGTTGTCTCCAGATTTTTTTTTATTGCATTTTAGGTTTTGGGGTACATGTGAAGAACATGCAAGATTGTTGCATAGGTACACACATGACAGTGCGATTTGCTGCCTTCTTCTGCATCACTTGTATCTGGCATTTCTCCCTATGCTATCTCTCCCCAACTCCCCACCCCCTGCTGTCCCTCCCCTATTCCCCCCCGACAGACCCCAGTGTGTGATGCTCCCCTCTCTGTGTCCATGTGTTCTCATTGTTCAACACCCACCTATGTGTGAGAACATGCGGTGTTTGATTTTCTGTTCTTGTGTCAGTTTGCTGAGAATGATGATTTCCAGGTTCATCCATGTCCCTACAAAGGACACCAACTCATCGTTTTTTATGGCTGCATAGTATTCCATGGTGTATATGTGCCACATTTTCCCTGTCCAGTCTATCATCGATGGGCATTTGGGTTGGTTCCAGGTCTTTCCTATTGTAAACAGTGCTGCAATGAACATTCGTGTGCATGTGTCCTTATAGTAGAACGATTTATAATCCTTTGGCTATATACCCAGTAATGGGATTGCTGGGTCAAATGGAATTTCTATTTCTAGGTCCTTGAGGAATCGCC
>CAUYLG010037054.1:0-29818 GCA_963573385.1 Cacajao melanocephalus | reverse complement strand
GTATAAAAAACATTAGGTTGGGTGCAGTGGCTCACACCTATAATCAATTCTTAGCACTTTGGGAGGCTGAGGCTGGAGGATTGCTTTAGTCCAGAAGTTCGAGATCAGCCTGGGCAACATGGTGAGACCATGTCTCTATTTAAAAAAATTACAAAAAAAAGCAGCTATGTATAATTGAAAAATGTATGGAAATAATTGTAGATTCACATGCAATTGTAAGAAACAATACAGAGGCCAGGCACAGTAGCTCACACCTGTAATCCCAGCACTTTGAGAGGCCAAGGTGGGTGGATCATGAGGTCAGGATCACCACCCTAGCTAATATGGTGAAACTCCATCTCTACTAAAAATAAAAAAATAAAGAAAAGAAAAGAAATTAGCTGGGTGTGGTGGTGTGTGCCTGTAGTCCCAGCTACTCAGGTGGCTGAGGCTGAAGAATCACTTGAACCTGGGAGGCAGAGGTTGCAGTGAGCTGAGATTGGGCCACTACACTCCAGCCTGGGCAGCAGAGCGAGATTCTGTAAGACAAATAAACAAACAAAAAAACAATACAGAGAGATCCTGGGTACCATCTACGAAGCTCCCCCCATAGTACAGTAATAGCCTGCATCACGGCGGTAGGAGATCACAGACTGGATATGGACACTGATACACTCTACCAATCTGAAGCAGACTTCCCCAGTGTTACTTGTTCTCATGTGTGTGTGTGTGTGTGTGTGTGTGTTTAATTCTAAACAATTTTGTGTAGGTTTGTGTACTTAGGACTACAGTCAAGATACAGAAGAATTTCAAAACTACTAGCGACTTTGTGCTGCTTCCTGATGGCTGCTGCCTCCCGACCCCACCCACACCGTTCCTAACTCCTGGAAACCACTTATCTGCTCTCTCTTTCCAAAATTTGTTTATTCCAAATGCCACATAAATGAAATGAAACAGCATTTAACCTTTGGGGATTGGCTTTGAAAAAAAAGCATAGTATAATTTCCTGGAAATTAATCCAATTCGTTGCATGTATCAGTAGTTCATTCCTTTTGAGTGCTGAGTAGTATTTTGTGATATGTGTATGCCATACTGAAGGACATATTCCAAACATGATCAAAACCTGGCTGCCTCCTGTTTTTGACTCTTGTGAGTAAAGGTGATGTGAACATTGTTGTACATGCTTTTAGGTAAACGTAAGCTTCATTTCTCTGGGATAAATGCCTGAGAGTGCAATTGCTGGGCTATAACATCATGGCACGATAGTTTTATAAGAAATTGTCAAACTTTTCCAGAATGGCTGTGCCATTGTACATTCTCATTAACAATGTATGAGTGATTTGGTTTCTCCTCATCCCAATATCTGTTTTCACTATTTTTTAATGTAATCACTTTGAGAGATGTTTAGCTAATGATGTTGAACATCTTTTTTTTTAAATTTATTAAACATTTTTTTTTTTTTTTTTTTGCTGCAGACAGTGTCTTGCTATGTTTCCCAGGCTGGTCCTGAACTTCTGGCCTCAAGCAATCCTCCCACCTCGGGCTCCCAAAATGTTGGGACTACACAATTGAGCCACCATGAACATCTTTTCATATGCTTGCTTGCCATCTGCATCTCCTCCTCAGTGGAATATCTGCTCCTGTCTTTTGCTCATTTACTGATTGGATTAGTTTTGCCACAGTTGAGTTTTGAGAGAGTTCTTTGCTCATTTTAGATACTAGTCCTTCTTAGGATATATGGTTTGCAGATTATTTTCTCCCAGCTTGTAGCTTATCTTTTCAATCTCATTACAGGGATTTTTGCGGAGAAAATGTTTTAAGTTTTGATCCAGTCTACCACTTTTTCTGAGTTGTGCTTTTTCACGGCAAGTCTAAAAACTCTTCAGCTAGCCCTAGGTCCCAAAGTTTGTCTCCTATCTTTTTTTGTTTGATTGTATAGCTTTATGCTTCATATTTCAGCCCATGATCCATTTGGAATCAATTCTTGTATAAAGCATGAAGTTTAAGGTCCATTTTTTTTTTGTTTATGGATGTCCAGTTGCTCCAGGACCATTTGTTCTGTATTCTACTTCATTGATCGATGTATCTATTCCTGAATCAATATCACACTGCCTTGATTGCTGTAGCTATTCAGTGATCCTTAATAGCAAGTAGAGCGAGTTTTCCTATTTTGTTTTTCTTTGTCAAGATTGTTTCAGCTCTCCTAGGACCTATGCCTTTCCCTATAAACTTTAGAACAAACTCATCTAGTCCACAAAATACTCTGCCATCTGGGATTGTGATAGGAATTGCATCAAACCTATGAATCACTTTGGGGAGAACTGTCAGGTTCGCTATGTGCTGTCTTCTAGCGCGTGAACACAGTATGCTGCTTCATTTATTTAGCTCTTCTGTTTTGTTTGTTTTTTAACCAGCACTTTGTGATTCTTGGAATATAGCTTTTGTACATATTTTGTTAGGTATATACCTAAATATTTCATATTCTTTGGACTTTCCTTATACTTTAAAAGCCCCCATGTACCAAACAAATTTCATGTGTTAAGAAATCATCAATGTTCCACATTTTTTGAATTAACTTTACCAAAGTTCCACATACAGAGCTTCTGATTGGCACCCGGATAACTGATATATTGAGACCTGCTATACGCTAGGCATTCCACTAGATTATTTTACTACAGCTTCTCTAGGCTATAATTCTGTGGGCAGTGGGGAATTGAATCTGTCTTACGAACTATTGCATTTCTAACGTCCCTTACGCAGCCCGTTACATAGTAAATGTTCAGTAAAAATACCTGTTGAAAGGATGAATAATGCACAATCTCAAACTGCAGCCGCTGAGAGGCCAGGAATTGTGTCTGGTGAACCCATTTTTGTATTCATAGTACTTGGCTCAGTAAATATTTGCCGAATGAGTAAAGCAGGTGGTATGATTTTTATGTTTATGAAGAAGCCGAGGTCCAGAGAGGCTAAGGAAGGATATCAGAATTAGTGGGTATCATAAATGAAGTACCTACTGTGTGCCTGATCCAGGCTTAGTGCTTTCCACACAGTATCTCATCTCATCTTAATTGCCCTGCAAGGCCGGCGCTGTTAGTTTCTGTTGGGAATGTTACTCTCCTTACTCAGTGGCACATGCCCTGCCTTAGTATGGTCCATTTAATTTCAAAGTCTTTAGTTTACCACAGGGAGTTAATGTAGTTTCAGTTAAAAACAAAGAAAGTTGCCATTCTTGTCTTTTGTGGCTTCATTATGTGTAAGTAGATGTGAGAGATTTCCATTAGACTTTCTGAATATTAAACATAACCATCTTCCTGCCTGCCCTTCCAACTCCAGACTGTCCCAGGTTGGCACCTGGGACACTTCACACGGTCTCCACTCCTTCCTGCCTCTTCTTCTGCATATCTTTATCATGATTACTGAAGCGGCTACGTTGTCTGGGGTAAATACCCAAGGTTCGTCGTCTCATATCAGGAAAGTTTACCACAGGGACACACACAATAGGCAAAAGAAAGAGAAAGGAAAACAGCTCTCTAATGAGAGAGAGAGAGAGGGGACTTCTCAGAAGAAAAGATCAGCCAGTGGTGGATGCGCCAGAATTTTACAGTTAGGCTTGAGGAGGTGGGGTCTGATTTACATAGAGCTCACAGATTGGTTCCATCAGGTATGACATTTACATAGTGAGTGGGGAAGGCGAGCCACCCCATCCTAATCTTATCACGCAAATGAACTTTCCCCTTGGCTGAGGCTGTCTTGTCTGCTCCTTACTGTACACTTGGCAGACAAAGAGAAGGGAAGATGGAGCCACCATCTTGAACATGATTGGCACAACTGTCAGCATCCATGTCTGCAGCTCGATTTTACAGGCTGCTGTTTGTTAGAAAGGAAAATAACTGGGGGCTGCTTTTCTTTAGAAGAAAAACCCTACCGAGGACTCCTCCACCCTCATTATCTGACTAAGTAATTTCTTCTTAACTCCTGTGCTTGTATCATCCCATGTGCAACTAAGATATTTGAAGAGTTTTCTAAGTACCGGGCGCTGTGCAAAGTGCTTTACATGCACTGGTTCACCATTTAAATATTACAACTCTAGGTGGTAAATCATGTTTTTATCTCCATTTTACGGATGAAGAAACTGAAGCTTAGAGTAAGTCACTTTCCCCAAGTTACTCAGCTGGTAAGAGGCAGGGTTGAGATCTGGACTCCACCATTCTGGGGACAGCACCCTGGCTCTTGGTAACCATGAGATACTGCTTCTTCCCTGGGAAGATTCAAGACCAGAGAAAGAAAAAGTCCAGTCCAAGACAGTCCAAGGAAAGGTACCCAGCTCAAGTCTCTTGCCTCCCACTTGAGGGCCCTCCAAAGGCCGTTTGCATTATCCTGATGCTCTTGCATGCACCCACGTAGTTGCTGGCTCTTGGACTTTATCTGATGGGCCCATTTGAAATGTCAAGTGCAGATATGTAAGGACTGCTCATTAAGCTAATTATGGCACATCAAAAGTAATGAATTACAGCCACAAAAAGTAATGAATTACAGTAAAAAATTACAGTCAGAAAAAGTAATGAATTACAGTCACAGTTTTCTAGGAAACACAACAAATCCTACCAGGAAACCCCTTCAGAAGGCAGAACTTTCGGGATTTGGCCTCAGGACAGGGAGGGGAGGGAGGGAAAGCTTCCCCATCTGGCCCTCAGAGAACTGTGGGCAGGGGGCTGGCAGAGGGTCAGTATGGCACTGGGTGCTCCACACTTCCTAGCAAAGGAAGAGGGAGAGGATGAGAAAGGAGAGGGAGGCCTTTGAAGGAGGGAATTATGGAGCAAGTCAATGTGAGAGCGAGTTGAGGGGGGCCAGGAAATGAATGGAAATGTGTGAATGAATAAAGATTTCCAGGGGAATAACTAATCAGTCTTGAAAAATTACACTCTGCCAAGGGAGAAATCTGCCCCAAACCTAATAAGTGGAGACCAAGCAGTGCTTTGTGTTTGAGTCCTGTCTCCCAATAACACCTGGGTTCAAATCCTGGTATCATTGTAACATTCACTTGGGAAATTGACATCATGTCTCTAAGTCTCAGTTATCTGAAAAGTGAGGCCAATAATAATAATAATGTGTGTCTTACAGGGTTACTGGGAGGGCTAAACGGATTGAACTAACTGGATAGTGCCTGGCTCAAACTGGAACCTCAGGTAGTTTCTCTCTCTCTCTCCCCCTCCTCTCTCTCTCCTTCTTTTCCTCCCTCCCTCCCTGTCTCCTTCCTCTCCTCCCTGCATTCCTCTCTCTTCGTTCCCACTCCCCCCTCCTTTCCTTCTCCTCACTTCTCCAAGTATTTGATGGGCTGCCCCTGTGCCAATTCAATTTAATTCTCCCAGTAATGTAAGATTGCAAAAAGTTTATATGAAAAGTCTCTCCAGAAAACTGATAGCGATGACATAATTGGCAAGCCTCTACAGGAGTGGGTGGGGACTACGGAAGGAAGAGGACCGGATGGCTTTGTAAAGGAGGAGGCATTTTTGGCTAGCTGAAGGGGAGAAGAAAGGATATCTGGGGAGACTGAGAATTACGGGAAAAGACATCACAACCTGGGCCTGAAACCAGAACCCAGTCCTAGCCTGGGTCTGGTGCCTGCCTTTAGCCTACAGAGGAAAGACTTGTATTTATAACAAACATTGAAAACTCAGATGCATACAGGTACTCAACAGTTAATAAAACAAGAGAAGTCGTCTGGGTGTGAAACAAAAGGGCATGGTGGGGACCATGGCAAAATCATAACACACGTGTCCAGAAAGGCCAGCCAACTGTTGCATGAGAATATGGGGTTCAGTGTGGTGAGAACTTCTGATTTATTTTCAATCGAAGTAAGAAATTCAGTCTTTTGTGTGAAACCTCCTGACTTGTGAATGTTGGCAACAAATTCGACTTTAGAAAAAAAATTCACTGTGTGAGCCTAATGCATGCCATCAATTTGTGAATTCTTATTGTGTGTCTGCTGTGCTCAAACAAGGCTTATCCCTAATCCTTGAAGCAGCCCTGTTCTGTGGAGCTTGTTACCCGCTATGGCAAGCCACAGAATCCCCTATGGCTAACAAAAATTAGAAAAGGCCAATCTTGGAGGGTTGAGAGAACCTCCTGAATTTGATGGGAAGGCTGAAACTCCAGGGAGAAGAGTAGCCATTGGGACCATGGAGAGGGGCATATCACAGGCAGAGACTGACCTAGAGCAGAATACTGGGGTAAATGTTTACCCTGGGTGGTGAGATTCCAATGCCATGAAATAATTCTAAATTCTCTTGGTGTCTGTATTAGTTACCTATGGCTTCTGTAATGAATTATTATAAACTGCATGCCTTGAAATGACAGAAATTAATTTTTTGTAGTTCTGGAAACCGTAAGTCCAAAGTCAGTAGCACTGGGCTGAACTCTCAAAGCATCCATCTGGCTGTGCTCCCTCCAAAGGTTCTAAGGGGAACCCATTGCTCGGCTCTTCCAGCTTTTGTGGCTGCCAGCATTCCTTAGCCTGTGGCTGCAGCACTCCCATCTCTTCCTTCATGGTTATATTGCTTTGTCCTTTTCTTTCTCTCTCTCTCTCCTCTCTCTCTTTCTCTCTCAAATTTTCCTCTCTTCCTTTTATAAGGATTCATAGGATCATGCTGGGGGCCCTTGGATAATCCAGGAAAATCTCCTAATCTCTTTTTTTTTTTTTTTGAGACAGAGTCTCACTCTGTCAACAAGGCTGGAGTGCAATGGCATGATCTTGGCTCACTTCAATCTCTGCCTCCTGGGTTCAAGCAATTATCCCGCCTCAGCCTCCCGAGTAGCTGGGATTACAGGCACATGCCATCATGCTTGGCAAATTTTTGTATTTTTGTAGAGACGGGGTTTCACCATGTTGGCCAGGGTGGTCTTGAACTCCTGATCTTAAGTGATCCACCCCCCGCCGCTTCTCAAATTGCTGGGATTACAGGCGTGAGCCACCTCACCCAGCCAAATCTCCTCATCCAAAACCCTTCATTTGATGACATCTGGAAAGTCCTATTTTGCCATATAAGGTAATATTCACAGGTTCAAGGGATTTGGATGCAGGTGTCTCTTGGGGCTTTTCTCAGCCCACCACTGTGTCTTTGGGATGCTCCCTGAAGATTCAAAGCTCTGGGCAGGGTCAGCTGCTAGGCTGAGGTAGGGAGGAGGCTGGGGGCTTCTGCTGTTTCTGCAGTGGAGACAAGGCTGTGTCACCCCCCAGGACTCACCTGATGGGTGATTACCTCTAGGGAAGGAGGGATGGGGGCTACTGAGCATTGCCGATGTCCCCTCCTTCCTTCTGCACTGAGATGGAGACCTAGTTCTGAGAGGCTGGGGGATGTCCAAGCTCTCAGCCCCAGAAGGGCAGGGTCTATCTATCTCCCTCTCACAGTCCGTGGCACTCCAGAACTTAGCACAACACCTAGCACTGAGTAGGTGCTCAGGGTTTCTTCACAGCCTGCTGCCTCCAGCTTCTGTTCTCTTTCGCTGCAGCAAGTGGCGGCTGGGAAGCCAGGCCAGCTGAGGGGCAAATATACACATGGACACACAGCCTTGGCACAGGCCTGTCTGCTAGGGCCACAGGCCACACCAAAAATACCCTTCTGCATGCCCCATTAACCAGAGGGCTAAAGAACTGTGAACAGTGGACCAAAAAGGAAAAAAAAAAGCGGGATTAATTTATGAGGCGTTCTGCTGCCTGGATGGCTCATTGCATACTGGATGGCGATGCCGCTCTGTAATGTGCTTCTAGACTTACTGTACTTCGACATCCAGGGGCTCCTTTGTAACATGCCAAGTATTCCGCCGTTATTGTTCTAGGCACCTCCTGTTGGTCATTGGGCTAATTTATTTCAGTCGGAATTTCAGGACCAGACACAACTCTTATTACTCACTTGCTTCGGAGGGGGAATAAAAGAGCAATTGATATTTGGAAAAATGAAAAATATGTCCAGAATACTTTGGGCCCGGAGGCCAAAGAGAGAAAAAAAAAAAAGGAGGGGGAAGCTGGAGGGAAAAATAAGGCGGGCTCACCCCGTCATGCACTCTGTCGTGGCCTGTCTCGGAGACATGGAGTCTAGAATGTCTGCAGACAAATGAATCAACGGCAGGGCTCTGAGAATTCCTCAGGCACATGGGCCCTTCCACCCATGCCTTCAGCCGCCCCCTGTGAGAGCAGGGCTGGAAGAGGGTGGAGTGTGAAGCGCCCCTCAATTAGTTGAGTGTGTTAAATTGGGTCTCGGGTTGGAGGGTGAGGGAGAAACCCCAGTGGGGTTGTTGAATTCCTAAAGTCGCCTGCTCCCGAATCCAAGACTCTTGTGGAAAATTAATGTCGGAATAGAATTTTGAGGCGTGACAGCCCAGACGCTTGCTTTCAGGACTGATACGAGGCTGAGGAGTCAGAAGGCTCTGTGCATGGGTATAGAGATGATGATAATGTGTTCCCAAGCCCCCGTCAGTGCTCTTTTGGGGGCTTGAAGGCAAGCATCTCCCTTGCCATTCAAGACCCTGACCCTTTGCCTGGTGTATGTGGGTGTGAAATCTGTGATTTCGCTGTTCCTGGAAGTCCTGGTTGAATGCTGGGTTTTTGGCAAACAGAGAAGCTTCTGCAGATGCAGGAAAGTGGGGTATGGGTTTAGCTTTGCCCAGGCCAACAAAAACTGCCAAGAGTGACGACGTGCATGAAAGTGAAGGGGTGGCTACACGTGCCTCTGGCTTGTTGTGTTGTGGTCTGGGGCTTGGGCTGCAGAGCTGGGCATCCTGAGGACAAATCTCACCCTCGTTGACTATGAGACTGTGGGCTTCACGCTGTCTCACACCTTGAGAGGTCTTAACCTTGAGAGGTCTCTCTTCTCCTATCTGTAAGGTAGGGATAAAAATACTTGCCTTAGGCCAGGTGTGGTCTCTCATGCCTGTAATCCCAGCACTTTGGGAGGTCAAGGTGGGTGGATCACTTGAGGTCAGGAGTTTGAGACCAGCCTGGCCAAGATGGCAAAAACCTGTATCTATTAAAAATACAAAATTAGCTGGGCATGGTGGTGCATGCCTGTAATTCCAGCTACTTGGGAGGCTGCGGCAGGAGAATTGCCTGAACCTGGGAGGCGGAGGTTGCAGTGAGTTGAGGTCACGCCATTGCACTCCAGCCTGGGCAACAAGAGCAAAACTTCATCTCAAAAAAAACAAAAAAAACCACCTGTCTTATAGGGTTGTTGTAAGGAAAAAAAGATAACGTGTAAAAATTCTGACCCATGGCAATGATAACATGGGCTCCCTTTTCTTGCACATTTGCTGTCAAGCACTGAATTAATCAGTTAATTCCCTTACGGAATCCTTGCAGCAACTCCACAAGATGGAAACTAAAACCATATCTGCTTTACAGATAGGAAACCGAGGCTAAGGGAGATTGGGGCCTTACTCACAACTCCAGAGCCTGAGTTCTTAACATCTCTTATAGCAAGTCAAGCAGGGGGAGACAGACTCTGGCAAAGTTCACCACTGCCTCCTCTTCCTGTGGCGATGGGGAGAACCACACTGTATCTTCACATGAGTACAAGCTAGAGCTGATGCGGGACTAACAAGATCCTTTCACATGGTAGAGTTACCCTCGGAGGGGCAAGGTGCCCACTCCAGGAGACATGTGCCAACAGAGCCTGAAGGAGGTAGAGGTGGGAGGTGGGGGTGGGGGAATGCCGGTTCTTGGTGCTGCAGTGTGAGGGCAGCACCGTCCTGGTCTGTTCCAGATGTTTCTTTCTCGTTCCAATTGTGTACATTTGAATTTGAGGCAAGAAGGTGGCTAAGGGCCCATGGGATGGGAAGACCCTGTTAAAGGGGCGATGGGTACATGGCGCTCCCAGCACATCTAGTGAGGGCTCAGTGTCTATCTGTCAAATGAACCTGGTGGAGGGCGAGTGTCTGGAGTTGGAAACCAGCCCTCTGAGGTTGAAATGGCTTCAAGACGGTATCAAAACATCCGTGTCTGGATGGTTCTGGGCTAAGAATCCTGCCCCGGCTCTGACTTCATTCTCTGACCACCAGAACCCCTGCATTCCTTTCCCCAGGGGATCTGGAGACAGCCAGGGTCCTCTAAGGGGTCTCCTGGGTCTATGCTTGGGAGACCTGTGGGCCAAAATTTCAAGCCACATTTGTAAAAACAGAGTGAGACTGTAGACAAGGCCCAAGGCAGGGCTCCCACAGACCTTGAGCCAGTTTCTTTTTGTCTTAAGCTGTTTTGGGTTTCTGGCATTTGGGAATAGAGGGATTCTTGACACAATAGCCACATGTCAGGTTGTGCTTTTACAGGGAACACCATGAAACTCTCTTCTGCATCCAAGACACTTCCTGGGATTTGTGGATGAGCCTTGCGACCAAGTTCAAAGGAGCCTTTGAAGGAATTGGAAGGTTGGGTGGAGCAGGGCAGAGTAGGAACAGTGTGCCATGGGCTGACCCGAGGTAAACCCACAAGGAACTTCAAACCCACAAGGGGCGTGGGACTGCCGGAATCTAGGGTTCCCTGGGCCATCCGTGGTGCAAGGCCCATCGGTGTTGGGGGAAGGGTCGGATGGTGAGCTGTGCAGCCAAGCAGACCTGGGTTCCCATATTGTTTCTACTGACTGCCTGTGTAACCCTGTGTGGGCTCCTTCCTCTCTCTCTGATGCCTCAGTTCCCGCTTCTGTAAAATAGGAGTAACGTTACTGTCTATTTCACAGGCCATTGTGTCAAGGTGGGGGCAAGCATGGGATCTCTGAATGGGGTGGACCTGGTGGAGAGTGACAAGGCTACATGCCATAGATCCCTGCTTTCTATGCCAACAGCAATCACAACAGCCAGGTGTTAGGACAGCAACAGCTAATATCACCAAACTCTTGATGGTGCCTGGTCTAACAGGCTTGATCTCACCCAATCCTTACCAATGCCCTCTGAATAGATGCCATTTTTCTTCTATTTGTCAGATGAGAAGTCAGACACAAGGTCCATAGCCACTGAGCCACATATTGCCTCCTGAGAAGTTCACACACAGTAAATGCACAAATGACATATCTAAATTCTACTCACCACTCAAGGCCTGGCATGAGCCCTGCCTCCTTGATATGGTTCTCCAACCACAGGGATGTCTCTTTATCCATCTGGATGGCAGACAGATGTTTACTTTTGTAAAATAAGTTGTCTTAAAAATTAGGAGCTTTCCCATACAAATCTAGATTTGTGGCTTTTCTTGAAGAGTGAGAGATCTGGCCACACTGACCCACGTTCCTGCATGCCAACACTTGCCTGAGACTGGGCAGTCCAGTTTCCTTTAGATGAGGCCTGGGTGCTGCTGCTGGTGACTGGACACTATGCCTGGCTGGTCTTGAAGACATCTGGCTTGAATCTTACTCTCTATTTGCTTATCTCATCACAATGCCTTGAATCGTTAGTAAATTCTTTCTATGCATTTTTTGGTCTGCCCCATGAGGGCACCAGCTCCCATGGGAGGGAAAAGCCTTGCATATCTTTAAAGTCTCTCCTGTCTGGGGCTGTGTGGGCCTTAGGGCCCATGACCTGTAATTATCTGTTAATTGGATTAACCAAAAGCAGGCAGCCCCGGACAGGGGTCTTAGAAGGGATTCAGTGACCGCAGAGGAGGGGATTCAGTGACCTCAAAGAGGTCGTGCATCTCTATTGTTCTACCATGGTGGATGTAAGACTGATGCTTATCTAGCCCCTGCTGCACAGCAGGCATGGTGGAAGGAATCATGGGGATATTATCTCACTGAGCCCCCACCATTTCCCTGAAACTGAGGTCACTGTCCCCATTCTACAGATGCGGAAAGTTGGACTCAAGAGAACCGAAGAGACCTGCCTAAGGTCAGAACTGGCTTGCTGGTGGCTGAGTCAGTATTCGAACCCAGGTCTGTTGACTCCCACATCTGACTCTTTCCACACATACCCTGGGCCAGCTCTCCACGCCAGACCCCTCTCTGCCAAAGAGAAGACCTTTGCGATGTTTTGTGTCCTTGAAGGCAAACCAAAAGAATTCCCTACAACTCGCTGCTGGCATTTCAAGTATTGGTTTATGGGTTTCTTGGTGAGAATGCATCCAGGGGCCTATCACCCTTAGTGAAATAGATACTTTTCCAATCAAAGAGTCAAACCAGAACTTGGCTTCTTAGAAAACCACTTGTCTGGAATGCTTGCCAGTGACCAGACGGTCCCACAGTTCAGATTTTTAAAACTGTCTCAAATGTATGGAGAGACCTTAGGGTGGAGGGTGGGAAAGGCACATACCTTGCTGTGGAAATACATAGACATTCAAATCGTCAGGACTCCTCGGCCGGCCAAGGTCAAGTCAGCCCTTTTGTGGCGTTCTCAGGAGTCTCGCTGCCTTGCTGAACCCAAAACGCGCTTTTATTTTATGAGACTTTTCTTTCATGAAACAAAAACAGTAATTAAAGAGAAAAACCTTCTATAAACAAGTGTCTATAGTTCTCGTTTGCTTAACTTTTTCCAACCTTATGAAAAATTGGAACTGAAATTGCCTTCTGAAAGAAGGTTCGGGAAGTATTTTCTTTCAGGTTCATTCAAAATAGTCACACCTCCTTCTCCACCCCTTCCCAAATGCTGATGTTTCCAATGGTCTTCACCATATCCTGAAACTAATAAAGTGGTGTGTTTTCATTATCTCTTGCCACAATAATAAAGATATGCAAATGACTCTGAATATAGTTTGTGACCTAAACCCTCACCCCAAATCTGGATGGAATCTGAGACCCTAAATGGTTCAATCATTTGGACTGAAGAGGTTGGTTAATTTCATCCAAGAACCAGTCATAGGCTGGTTAGGGACTGGTTAATTCATTCCAAACGGTCAACCGAGGATGGTGAGCAGACATAACCTGTGGTTCAGAAAGGTTTCCCTTAACCCTTCCTGAATTTTGATCTGAGATTTATACAAACAGAAATTATGTGTGGGGTGGAGTGCAGCCAGGAAGTCTCTGAGAAAACTCCATCTTACACATTTTCTTTGAGACAGCCAGACATAAATCTTTGAGGATATCCGTCTTCCTACCAGAGTGGCTGGATTTTTATGGTTACTACACCCTGGTTAGATTTTAATGGATAAAATACTTTTTTTGAGTCCAACGAAAGGGCTAGTATTCCCTGAGTAGCTAATACAGTCTTTCAAGCAGAAAGGAATGACTATTTTTTTTTTAAAAGTCAGAAACTGTACACTACCAAGGGGTGAAAAGGGTGTGTGTGTGTGTGTGTGTGTGTGTGTGTATCTATTTGAATGGATGAATGAAAGAATGGCACTTTGGGGATACATTTTCACTTCTTTTCAGGATAAGCAAGTTAATTTTCTGCCTCTAAAATAATAGATGCAGCTGAGAAATAGGTTGGCTTCCTCTAAGCTAAAGTAAGGTAAGTATATATTTGTCAATTCAAACTACCCTTCCCTATACCCTTAAAAATCATTAATAATAACAGAATGTCAATTTTTTAACCTGTGCATTTATTATTGGTTTACAATACTCAATCTCCCTCTTGTTTTCTCCTTCACTCTTTCTTTCAAATATTTTTATGAGTACCCACTACATGTCAGGCACTGCCCTAGTTCTTTTGAAGTTCCATACAAAGACCACCAGAGAAATGTGCTGACCATATCAAGCCAGGTTTATTTATTATTAATAATATTATTATTATTTTCTGAGGCAGAGTCTCGCTCTTTGGCCCAAACTGGAGTGAAGAGGCATGATCTCGGCCCACCGCAACCTCTGCTTTCTGGGTTCAAGCAATTCTCCTGCCTTAGCCTCCCGAGTAGCTGAGATTACAGGCACCCGCCAACACACCTGGCTAACTTTTTTTTTTTGTATTTTTAGTAAGGATGGGGTTTCACCATGTTGGCCAGGCTGGTCTCGAACTCCTGACCTCAGGTGATCCACCTGCCTCGGCCTCCCAAAGTGCTGGGATTACAGATTACAGGCGTGAGCCACTGTCCCAGGCCCAAGCCAGATTTATTAAACTTACTGAGCAAGGAAGAGCACCACCCTGAGAGAGTCTCATAATATCTTAAATGGGAATATTAGCAAAGGGCACTTATAGGGGCTTAGGGAATAAGGATTTGAAGGTGCTCTCCTGGGCACTGGGGGCAGACTCAATTTGACTTCAATTTGACTTCAAAATGACTCAATTTTGACTTCAAAGAGCTCACAGTCTACAGATTGTAGGCAGGTTGTCACACTATGGTATAAGTATTACGGCAGATACCAGGGAACACAGAGGAGGGCCCCGGCCTGAGGTCTATGGAAGGGGCCTCCAAAGAGGACCTCTGAAGGAGTTAAATCTTAATGAAATGCACTAGTAAGAAAGGAGTGGGGAGGGTGTTACAGGGAATAGCTATGAGATGTCAGCGAGCCCTCATGGGGGCATTTGAGGAACTGCAAATAGTTTAGACTGGCTGTAGGAGGCAGTGGTAAAGACAAAGTCGCAGAGGGCAGGAGGGTCTGATCATTCAGGAGCCTGGATGTCCAGTTAGGCAGCTTGGGTTTTATGCAGGAAAGCTGTGGGGATGGCCTTGGAACCATATGAAAGCAAGCACAGAGGGGAGAGCTCTGGGTGCACTGGTTAATTAGGAAGCACCCTTGGGAAGGTGAGGTGGATGGATTTGGAGAGAAGGAAGGAAGACGGTTTGCCTCATCATTGTGGTTAAGATGTGGAGGGCAGAAAGCATGGGTGTTTGAGTGGGAGCTGATTTGCCAGACACTGCTGGCGCTGGAGATCCAGCAATACCCAAAGACAGAGGAGGTTCCTGCTCCTGAGAAACTGACTTATTCACTCCAGACATTGGATCAGAGTATCAGTCATCCATTGAAGTGACAGAAGTTAACTTTTGAACCTGGTGTGGTGGCTCACACCTGTAACCCCAGCACTTTGGGAAGCTGAAGCAGGCAGAACACTTGAGGTCAGGAGTTCGAGACCAGCCTGCCCAACATGGTAAAACCCCATCTTTACTAAAAAATACAAAAATATCTGGGAGTGGTGTCACATGCCTGTAATCCCAGCTATTCAGGAGGCTGAGGCAGGAGAATCACTTGAACCTGGATGGTGGAGGTTGCAGTGAGCCAAAATTGTGCCACTGCACTTCAGCTTGGGCAACAGAGCAAGACTCTGTCTCAAAAAAAAAAAAAAAGGAAGACAGAAGTTAACTTTTGAGTGCCTACTGTGTGGTAGACACTTTCTTTTTCTTTTGTTTTAAAAACTTTTTAATTGTAAACTAGAATACAGATCAAGAAAAAAAATCACACACAAAACAAATGGATACCCTCTGAATCATTAAGTGGACACCCTTGTAACCACCACCCAGTTCAAGAAATAGAACTTTGCCAGCCACCCAGAAGCCCTTCCATTTGCCCTGTCCTTCAATCAAACCTCTCCCTTCTCCCAAAGGGAACCAGTATCCTGACTTTTATAGTAATCTCTTCCACACTTTTCCTTATGGTTTTATCACCCAAATATACAACCCTAGATGCATAATTTAGTTTTATTCATTTATTAAAAACATATCTCTTTGAAATACCTTTAATCTATAGGTTACCCCTGTATCTTTTTCTTTTTCCTATAATTTATGTGTTCAAAAACCTGGATTGATTGACCTGTTTGTTCTTCTACACTTGGGATTTTACTCTTTTTTACATTCTTTTGGTGCTGTTGGACATGTTCCCCTGTCCCACATATTTCCTACAAATTGGCAGCTGGCAGAAGTTTAATCAGATTCAATGTGTTAGCAGGACTCGAGGTGGTAGTGTGCACTTTTCATCAGAAGGCATAGAATCTAACTTTTGCTTTTATTTTTGTGTGATATTGGCAGCATTGCTGGCCAATACTAGATCTGTTAATTCATTGGGGGTTGTGAAAATGGAGATAACCTGATGCCACCATTTTGTCTTTGTATATTGGCTAGAACTTTTTTTTAAGAAGTTACTTTCCCTGACTTGCTGTTTGATTTCCTATTTGAAAGTGTATAAAAGGAAAGGCAGGATAATTGTTTGATTCCTTCCTATGATCCACTAAAAAAAATTAGTTTTAAAAATATAATTAAAAACTCATAGATTTAAACATATTTGATAGTTTCCAATTCATTGCAACTTTCAACCTTACTGAAGCTCCAATTATTCTATATTTGGCAAGTGGAAGCCACTTCACATTGGCTTCTGGTTCCTTTTGATACAACTTAGTAGCCTTTGATAGCTTTGAAGCCAACTGGTATGCAAAATATTCCATGCTCATTTTGTACATTTCCAGTTCCAGGCTTGGAACCAGCCATTTCTCCAAGGACCCCTGTTTCTACTGACAGGATATGGTGTTTAAAGATCACAGTCTGGGTGTTATGGTTGTTCCTTGTGACAGGGCTGCTTGTTGTTTCTAGACCTCTTCCCTGAAACAATATGTGTGTAGGTGTGTGCATGCACACACACATGCTCTGTGAGTTTATACTGGTATGTCCAATTCGAATTCAGAACTTCAGAGATATCACTTAGCACTCTCTGTGTTATATTTGTATCTGCTTCTAAACTGAGAACCCTGGACACAGCAGTTGGTAAATCTGAATAAACCATAATTATTCATTTGCTTTGTTCCATTTCATATATACAACCATCACAAAATAACAGTATGGAAGCTACCACCATGGATTAAGATTGGTGAAACAGTCTATTTTCTTTCATATACTAGCTTCACTCTTCTTCATTAAAAAAAAAAACAAAAATGGTTGTACTGTATCTACATAGTCAGATCAAAGAAGCATTTTCTACTATCATCTTTCCCTTTTAATTCTCATTTAGCCTTAGTTCTATGCATAGTTGTCCCTTCTGTCATTTTTGTTGTCTGAAGATCATTCTCTAGTAGATTCTACAAAAGGCTTATGAGAATAATATTTCTTGAGTTGGTAACAGTTTGTAACCTTTATATTTGAAGGTTAGTTTTGCTAGATATAAAATCCTTGGCTCATCTTTTCTTTCCTGTCTTCTGGCATAAAGTGTTGTTGTCAAAAAGTCTAATGACTATCACATTTTCTTTCTCTTGCAAGTCACATGTTTTTTTTTCCCTATCTGCCTGAAAGACTTTCTTTTTTCTTTAATGTTCAGTGATTTTCCTAAAATATGTCTAGTTTTTGTCAGGTTGGGTCAATAAATTCTCAGGTACATGGTGTCATCATTCATTACACAGTTTCAAATCTTTTCAGCTTAGGAAACTTTTGAATCATAGATTCTAGTATTTGTCCTTTTACTTTAGTTTTCTTCCTCTGGTAATTATTTCATCCATAGTTTGGATATTCTTTGTCTATATTCAGTGTTTATAACTTCCCCTCAAATTATTTTAAATCTCTTTTAAAATATTTTTATTTTAACATGGTTTCTCTTTTTCATATTGTATTTATCTTAAGGCATTATTTGATGTGTTGTCTGCACTGTGCTTCTAGTTCAGTCTTCATTTATAAAATCACTCTTTTCCTTTATTTCTAGTTCTGCCTTGAGTTCTGCCATCTCACTTCTGACCTGAGGTTTTAAACTTTTGATTTGTGTGGTTCTATCATTGTCTCAAGGTCTTTTATTTATCTCAAAATATATGCTAAAATTTTTATCTCTTTTTAAAGGATTTTTCTGGTATGCTCTTATTATCTAATTATCTGATTAAATAACTGAATAATAATTTTTGCACTAACACTGTACAGGATTTGTTCTTACTGCTTTTAATGTTTATCATTTTTATGTTAATGTAATTTTTTTGAACTCCTAGGTAGTTGTTCTTTTATAACTTAATAGGTTCGTCTTCTGTTATTTTCATATAAAGTAAAAAATTATAGCAGCTTGCTTTTTGGGACTTCTTGGCTATGTTCTCCTCTTTCACTTTGTCTGTACTTTTTCATTCCTTTGTCTGTTTCCCCTGTCCTATTTAATTTTGATTCTATTCCCAAAAGTTTTTCCTCAGTGTTGGATCCTGTCCCAGAAAGGAGTTCTGGTGGGTCCATGTTGAGAGTGTGTAGGAATGAGACTGCGCCAATCTGTCCCTTGCTTACGGGTTCTACTCATCCCTTTTGGAAGTCAGCAAAGCCCCTCCTAGGTTCAGCTGCTGTGGTCAGGTTAGTCTGTCACACTTTCTCATGAATGCCTCTTGGTTATTTTGGGGTCCTCTTGTTCTGGGGGCCATTAGATGCCTTGTTGCTTCCATTACCCTCATGGATGCCAATAACATGGAGCCTTTATGGCTACTGGTGCTTTGGGGTTTGTGGGCATTCATTTTTACTTAGTTTGTTTTAAAGATTGTACAGGGGTTTGGGGTTTTCTACCTGATTGCTCTGTTTTTATTACGGGGTTTGAGGACATCCAAAACTATGCTTCCACATCACTGGCCCCACTCTTCTAGAAACCATATCTACCTTACGTGTTAAATGCATTATCATACAACAGTCCAATGAAATAGCTATTATGTTCTCTCTTTTGCAGAGGACGTAAGCAAGTCTTCCAAAGAGGGAAATCATTTATACCTAAGTGGGAGAGCTATGATTTGAAGCTATGGAACCCTGAAATCTTCTATAGTGACCATCATTATTCCCATTTTAAACCACCCAATAAATATTTAAATGCCTGCTTTGTTCTGGGCACTGTGGAATAAGCAGTGGACTTAAAATAGGAATAATAATAATTACAGCAAACATATATATGGAGCAGAAATATTCCAGGCTGTGTGCTGAGCACATTACACATATTATACCATTCTATCCTCATTACCACCAGGGCTCTAGATAATTACAATTGAACAAACTGGGATTCAAAGCAGTTAATTAATATAAAGCAGATCACATCACATTACCTTGCTTAATAGTTCACAGTGACTCCCTATCATACTAGAAATAAGATTTAAAATCTTTATCCTGACATAGAAAAAACCCACTTGATCTGGCCACTGTCTATCTCTCTGACCCTATCCTAGACCCCTCTCTTCCCCATCCACATGCGCCAACCACCCTGACCTTCTTCAAGCTTTTTGGCTGTTCCAAAATCATTCTCACTCTAGGGCCCTTGTCTCAGCTGTTTCAGCTGCCACATGGGCTGTTCCTGAATGTCACCTTCCTGTGGTTTCAGAGAGACCTTTCCCGACAGCCCAACATAAAGTAGCCCTTTACCCATCCTCTGTCACCTCATCCGATTTTAATTCTCTGTGTACCATTTAGTATTATGTGATAACTTTGTTGTTTATTAATTTACTTACGGTCTTGCTACACTTACCAAACTACAAGCATTATAAAAGCAGAGATTCCTTCTGAAAGCAGAACCTGAGTCAAGGGTTTAGGTGCAAGTAGATCTGGGAGGTGGTTCCAGAAAGGAGGAGAGAGAGAGCGGGGAGAGTGGAAGCAGGAAAGAGGAAAAGCCAGTGCAAGGTGTGCTGCTGAGATCGTGGCTGGAGGCAGCAGAGCCTCAATTCCCCTTGGGTCTCAGAAAAGTGCATAAGATGTCTTCCAGACTTGCCTACATGAAGGATGGGAGGCTGGAGGGTTATCCGCCAGCTTTTGCCCCCATTGATTGAGGGCAGCCCCCAGGAGTGTTAGCCCTACACTTCTGTGCTGCATTTACAGAAGGTCCTAAGAGGCCCCTTTCATGTCAGAAAATTTCTTGGGGCAGGAAGCAGAATGTCCCGCAGTGCACCTGGTAGGTGGGAGGATGCACTGAGGTGAGCTTGAGCTTGCATGGAAGTGTCTGCTGTGGCTGTGACTGACATAAGAGGGCAGAAGCGGTGACGTCACTGCAGAGCCCACACTTACTCTGTTCTGCAAGGCCAGTCCAGGCTGGAAAGAGGAGCCAGTGCACTAAGACGCAGTGGAGGCAGACTGTGGGCCTCTGAAGTCTGTTTTGTTTTTTTTTTTTGAGATGGAGTCTTGCCCGGTCTCTCAGGCTGGAGTGCAGTGGCATGATCTCGGCTCACTACAACCTCTGCCTCCTGGGTTCAAGTGATTCTCCTACCTCAGCCTCCCAAGTAGCTGGGACTACAGGCGCACCCCCCCACGCCTGGCTAATTTTTGTATTTTTAGTAGAGATGGGGTTTCACCATATTGGTCAGGCTGGTCTCCATCTCTTGACCTCTTGATCCGCCCACGTTGGCCTCCCAAAGTGCTGGGATTACAGGCGTGAGCCACTGTGCTCAGCCTGAAGTCTGCTTTTTAACTGGCAGGGCACATGGTATACGGTCCTTACCCTTCTCAACCTCTCCAATTTGGGCAGAGCAGGGTGAGAGGCATATAAAAAAATAAAAGGGAGGCTGCTGTCCTCAGCTGGAAGGTGCAGGAAGAGATTAACTCAGGCTGAATGGAAAGGTGGGAATGAATCTTGGAATCATATGACCAGCTACCATTTTATGGAGCATCTACCTTATGTTCAATGCACACTTTCTCTAGTTTTTATGACTCTAGATGAAAAGTATTTCATTCTGATTTTACAGATACCCGTGGCAGAGGGAGTTAAAGACCCCGGCCACATGGCTACCAGGGATTTCTGTTAGGCCTCTCTGGCTTCAGGGTTGAGTTGGCCTCCTTAATACATGGAAGAGTCACAAAGAGGGTTGAACATGGCCCCAACCTCTCCCACTATCTTGCTTAGAAATATGGCTCAAGTGCCATCAGTACTTAAGCTGGATTGGGCTGGACTGGCTTTCTTGGGTATTCCTGTCTTGGGTATTCCGCGATCCTTACTGGAATACCTGTGTTTCCATACCTAAGGGGAGGCCAGCAGTGACTTCCTAGCCATGAGAGGGGCCCAGACAACATGTAACATTCGTTAATGTGCAAGAGGCAAGGCCCAGGGCCCACAAGATTGAGCCCCAAATTAGTGAGGGAGGAATGGGAGGGTTTTATTCTCCTCCTTACTCTGCTCTCCTGGACCCCAGCAGCTGGTGCAGATTCAGATAAGCATCTGCACTTTGAGAAGCTGATTCCTACTGAATCCAGACCCTGAACCATCTGAGGTCCACCCATCCCTAATTTTCATATGAGTTATATTAAAGTGTCTGATGGGAAAGTATGTCTTGGTTTAAAAATAGAATAATACAACAATAAATCAAGAAGAAAAAGCAAACTGAAAAAATGCAGAAAACAGATGAAAAGAAAAGGGAAAAAGTGAACGGTATAAAAATACCCTCCATGCCAGGCACTTCAAATGTGATTTCCTGTGGCCTGCACTTTGAAAAAGCCTCCTGTTACGCCATGTGCCGCCTCTGAAGGCCAACGGGGCAGACCAGAGAGGCGTGTTGAGACTTGGAGGCCAGGGCGACATCTGACCTGCTTCTGCTCCAGACGCATACACTGAGGACACGTCAGATGATTTTCCGCTCAGTGGAACTGAGCCCCGTGGGCCTGCTCCACCCACCCCGTGCCCACCCGGCTCTGACACACTTCCTGTTATGGGCGGCGGGGCACACAGTGGGGCCGCTCGTCGAGGCCAGGGTGCTGGCTTCCCTGTGGGTTGGTTCAGACGACTTCAAAAGCTGCATCTGGCACGCGGAGAAGTGATTTAAAAGTGAACTTGGGTGGCTCCCAATCCGACCTACTCCAAGTAAGTAGAAAGAAAACATACATTATCTCATGTTAAAGAGCAGGCTTCTTTGAAGGCACTGCCAACTATTTATGAAATCCTAACTTATTGCTGAAAAAAGTCCCCCGACAATCCTAGCAACCGCTGGCAAGGCCAAAAGGACATAAACATGATGTCAGGGTGCCAAATTCCAAATTGGCCAGGACTGCATGACAAATTTGTGATTCTAATCAACCAGCATCTCAAATGTATGCCCCAAGAATATACTGTCTGCATCAGGGATGCACTTGTCTGATATTAAATTATGCCAAAAAAAAGCAAAATAAACATCTTTTCCAACAGGCTGATTTGGGAGGGGCGAGAGGCGGTGGTATAGAGTGGAAAAAATAACATTTCAATAACGTGAGAGAAAAAAGAACACATCAAGACTGATGCAGCCTGTGAAATTGTCCAGTTCAGATGTTTGGTGCTGAAGTTTGCTGTGTATCATGGGACATGGAAGCCTGGTTGGGGTGGAGTGTGGGTGTGGGTGTGGACGGAAAGGGATTCATACCCCTGGGGGCACCTGACACAGATGGGTTTGAACCTGAGAAGTGTCCCAAGATAAATTGGGCTCATATTTATAAACCACTAAAATGTTTCTGGTTTGCCAGGCAAGAAATTGGCAGCAGGCATCCTCTAAACATGTGTATGTGTGTGTGAATGTTCGCGTGTGTGTGTGTGTGCGTGCACACGTGTGTCCTGGCTGTCAGCTTGAGGCCAGCTGCACTTGATTAGTAATCTCCAGCATGCCCACAAACATGCATGTGACTGAGGGGATGGGATGCCCTTAAGAAAATGCGATTTGTTAACGTCATATTGTGGATCTCAGCTACTTTTGCCACCCTTTTGTGCCTGAGAATGGGATCTTGGGGGAGGTGCTACGTGGGGCTGCCTATTGAGTGTGGACAGAGGGAATAAATGTGCTTAGGACTCTGCCCCTTTCTCACTGCAATGATTCCACTCCAGGAATGAATAAACGACCAACGTGGCCAGCAATCAGAAACTCCCAATTTCAAGTCCTGGCTTCGCCTTTAAAGAGAGAAAAAGAAGGGAGCAGGCACTGAGTGCTGAACTTAAGCATTTTTTTTTTAACCTCTTGGAATTATGCACAGGGGAACCATTACATCTGTTCCTTTCTTTCTTTTCTTTTTTTTTTTTGAATCTTTCATAGCTTTTATTTCCGTGATCAAAAGAATGCAGTAAAAGGAATCTACAATGATTAATATTAGGCATGCACCTCTATCTGAAACTGCTGTCAGATTCTGATTGGTCTAAATCTTTATAACTTATTTAGGCACATCATTGAATTTTTTTGTACCCTGATATACAGGGCAAGTTAACTTTCCTTGTGGCAGTCTAGTAATAAGAATTATGTTCATTGGCTAGATTCCTTTATAACTAAAGGCCTCTAGACTCTCACACTGCCTACCCTACCTTGAGACTATACTTAGTATGGATATTTAAGTAAATCATCATAGAGGAAAGGGAGATCATCAAGAAAACGTAAGTGTACTGTATAAACACTCTAACAGATCTTTTTCTCCAGCACTGATAATCAAGCACAAGATAAGGACGCCAAATTATTCTTCCCCCACTACTGCCCTTTCTGATAGACAAGGATCTCCCCTGAAATCAGAAATGATTCCACACAAATGAGAAATTTTTACACATGTGGTCCCACTATCAAAATTTTACGAAGCACGTAATGGGGCTTGGAGAAAAGCATAGTCCCATATACAGTAATGTGTGTCTAACAGAGTTTTCCACTCATTTGTCAATTATTTTCACAAGATTAGCATTAAAAATACAAGCAAACATAGGACCCTCGAGATCTACAGACAAAAAAATTTGTCTTTGTTCATTCTCAGATGACAGGATGTCCCAAGAGTAACAAAACCTGGGACCCAATCTTCAATCAGCTGTTTCTTCAATCATCCCATCAACAGCTCTTCATGTCTTGAACTACTTTCCTTTTCCAAAGAGGTAATGCTGAGATCAGTCAGAAAGGCTTTCTGAGAAGACTGGCTTGGATTTCTGGGTGTGTTCCAGTCGATTCAAGATGAACTGGCTTGTATCTGAAGCGCTCAGCGCAGTTCACAAAACAGGCCTCAGCCCGACTGTCCAACTTTGGCCCAGGCTTGTCCATGCACTTCTCCCAACAAAGTTCAGTCATCTGGTGCACCAACTGCTGGAAGCGCTGCTTTTGAGTCTCTACCTTGATGAAATGCTGCAACTGTGGATCCACTGCACCCAAACCCGCCCCGGAGGAAGAGGAGGAGGAATCCATCCCAGGGCAACCATGCTTGCAGAGATGAACTCTGTACCTGCTAATCGACCTTCACATGTCTCCGTGACGGACCTGTTCCTTTCTTAGTGTTAGGATTATTATGGTTAAAAACAAAATTGAGATATATCAGTTGTAAGTGATACAGGCATTACCATTTAGAGTATTTATTTTATTGAAGGAAATGAAAACTTCCCATTTCAAACTATCCTCTGAATTAGCTCTGCCGTGGTAACTGAAGTTTCTGACATTTATCATTACCTTGGGTTACACATTGAAAGTTCATGTTCAAATGCAAATCCTATTGCAGAAGAAGAAACATGTTAAGGCATGTCGTATGTACCTGCTCATCTAGTATGGCTCAAGGCTGAATTCTTAAACTTTTGGGGGTCATGGAACCCTTTGTGACTCTGATGTGCCCTCACAAAATGCACTCCATATGTTCACATGAAATTTGTTCATAATTTCATGGTGTTAATGGATTCATTGAAATAGAAATCCAGAGATCTCATATTAAGATCCTCTTGCTCTAAAAGTTGGAAACAGATTGGATGATACATTTTGAAGAATGCCAGGAAAGATCAAGGGCAATAGGCACAGCCTCGGAGGGCAGATGAATACTCTCAGGTGTAGAGAGGTGAAATGACCATCTCAAGGTTATAAAGCCAGAAAATGCTGGAGCTAGGACCAGGACCAAGGGCTACTGGACTTATTGCCCAATGGAGTCCTGCAAGGAACCAAGGAAGCCGGTGTTCAAGACTCCACTCTGCCACTTCTATGTGACCTTGGGCAAGTAATTTAAGTAGCTCGGGCATGCCCTCTAATCTTCAGCTTCTTTATCTATAGCCATGACATAGCCACATACTCAGGCTACTCATCTATTAATGAAGATACTAATATTTACCTTAAGAATTTCATATGACTTTGACTATTGGTAATATATGTGAAGCATTTCATAAACTATAAAGCTCCATATAAATTCCTAGCATTATTGCTATTGATGCTGAAGGACAGGTGGTAGGGTCTAAATATTTGTGTCTCCCCTACATTCATTGGTTGAAATCAAATTTCCAGTGTATTGGTATTAAGAGGTGGGGCCTTTGGAGATGACTAGGTCATAAGGGTGGAGGCCCTGTGAATGAGATTAGTGCCCTCCTGAAAGAGACCTGAGGGAGCTTGTTTGCCCTTCTGCCACATGAGGATGCAGCAAGAAGGTGCTATATATGAAGCAGAGAACAGGCCCTCACCAGGCATCAAATCTGCCAATGCCTTAATTTTGGATTTCCCAGCCTCCAGAACTGTGAGCAATGCATTTCTGTTGTTTATGTTACCCAGCCTTAGATAATTTGTTATGGCAACTTGAATAGACTAAGATAACAGGGAATGTAAATATATGGAAACTTCCTAGTGAAAAATTAGGACAGTATAGTCTAAGCTATTCTAGTTTGAATCTGGACAAAATATAAGGGAAAATTGTGGTACAATTTCTGCCATGGGTACTATGATGGCTGATCTGAACAGTGAAGGACCGTGAGTATATTAGTTAGGAATTTTTCTATCATGATGAAAATCCACCTCAAAATGGCCTAAGCCAAGAAAAGAAATGTATTGGCTCACATATTTGTTTCCGTTTATTATTTCACTTTGTCTTCAGTCATACGGTCTTGTTTCTTGGCATATTTAGTAATTTTTGATTAAACACTAGACATTGTATAAAAACATTGTAGAATCTCTAGCTGATATAATCTTCTTCCATAGAAAAACTCTTTCACTGTTTCCTATGTTAGGCAGATAGAGTAGGGGCTGATCACCTTAATATAATCAAACTAAGGTGAGTCAGGGCTGGGTTGCAGTTTTAGTAAGGTTCCATCTAACTCCAGGACTGCCAGTTGAGAGGTTAATGTGTTCACTTCAACCTCCTTTCCCTAGCAAGGCCTGAAATTGCAATCCTTTTCTCTCCAGCACTGTGAGATTGATGAAAACACTATCCTGCTTTTAAAGGGCTTTCTGTTTAGCTTCAGAATTCAACAGCTCTGTTGGTTTCTCTGTCCCCAAACAGAGGGAGCTCTGCCCAGGAAAAGTGTGGATTCTTTTTATTTATTTATTTATTTATTTTTTGAAAGAAAGAAAAAGAGAGGAAAGAAAGTGAGAGTGAAAGAAAGAAAGAAAAAGAATGCTACAAATAGAAAGGAACAACCAGTAAAAAAAAAAAAAAAAAAAAAAAAACACACAGAAGCTGCAATTTTCATCTCTGATAAAACAGACTTTAAAGCAACAAAGACCCTAAGAAACAAAGAGGGACATTACATGGTGGATTCTTATTCTCTCTTTTGCATGCCAAATTGACAAACTTTTTCCCTAAGGAGAAAGTAGCTTCAGAATGCCAAATCACCTTTTTACACTTCCTACTCTCTGAGTCTTATCTCCTCTAGTTCCGATTGTTTCAGCAGATTTCTAAAGACTTTAAATAGGCTAAAAAGGAAAAAAGAGTTTTTGCCTGGCTTTTCTAGTTTTTCCTCAGAGGGAGTGTAGCAAAAGTCTCTAGATTATTTATCTTAGAAGTCTAAGGATAGATCTGGAACTTCAGGAAGAGCTGAATCCAGGTGACCAATGATATTATCAGGCATTTTTTCTCTCTCTCTTTCAGCTCCATTTCACTCTGTACAGGCTTCTTCTAAAACAACATTGCCCCTGAGGTTGCAGAGAAGGCCTCTAGAAACTCCAGACTTATAGTAGAATAACAATCCTAGTAGAAAGAGAAAGCCTCTTTCTCAATAATCTCAATAATTGGCCTAGTTTGGGTCATGTGTCCACCCTGATTCAATCACTGTGACAGGAGAATAAAATATGATACTTTTCCTTTTTTTGAGATGAAGTCTCACTCGGTCACCAGGCTGGAGTGCAGTGGCCTGATCTTGGCTCACTATAACCTCCACCTCCCGATTCAAGCAATTCTCCAGCCTCAGCCTCCCAAGTAGCTGGGACTACAGGTGTGCACCACCACACCCAGCTAATTTTTTTTTTTTTTTTTTCAGAGAGATTGGGTTTCACTATGTTGGCCAGGATGGTCTCAATCTCCTGACCTCGTGATCCACCCCCCTCATCCTCCCAAAGTGTTGGGATTACAGGTGCTCACTGCCATGCCCAGCCAAAACACAATACTTTTTAAGGCCTTGTCACATGCCTACCATGGAGTCTGGGTGTGATCAACTTCAAATGATCCACCTACCTAAACATGAGGGCAGGGTGGTTCTCTGGGAATAAAAAGGAGGTGTTATTTTTCCAGAGGAAAGGGGAATGGATGCTGGCCAGTCTATAGATATCCTCCATAGTGAAACTTGTGCAAAGAAGGCAGGACTGAGTTGTGGAAAGCATTCATCTGCCTCTTCACCCCAGCTCCTGTCATCATTCTCAGAGATCCTCATTTCCATTTAAAAAACTCATCAAAACACCTCAAAATTCCTGGGCCTTCGTAACTCTCATAACTATTACCTCCACTCCATTTCAACCTCACTCCCTGCACTTGGTCATTACCTGAAAATGCTCATGTCTCATCCTCTGGTCCCCTACACTTCATGCCTGCTCTGTCTCTGACTCCTGAGACTCTTAGGTCCTTGACCTTTCCATTTATTAGCTACACAGCACCCACCTGGCAAGCCCCCAGCCCTGGGATGATGCCACTTTCTACCTTTTCAAGTCCTCAAGTGGCCTGAAGCTGGAAAAGCTCATGCAACTGTGAAGACTGGTACCACCATGCAAACACTGAGGTTTCTAAAGTAACTTTGTCCTTTGTCTTGTTCTGTTTTTGTCTTGTTTTTATTTAATCTTCCATTCCCTTCACAGATGCATTCAAACCTTCACCATCTCCTTCACAGTAGCCCATGGAGGCCGTTAGGGAAAATCTTTCACAACTTCCTTTTTTATTTTTTTTTTGAGACAGTCTTGCTCTGTCACCCAGGCTGGAGTGCAGTGGTGCAATCTTGGCTCACTGCAACCTCTGCCTCGTGGGTTCAAGGGATTCCCCTGCCTCAGCTTCCAGAATATCTGGGACTACAGAAGCGTGCCACCATGCCCAGCTAGTTTTTTTTTTTTGTTTTTTTTTTTTTTGTACTTTTAGTAGAGACAGGTTTTCACCATGTTAGCCAGGATGGTCTCAATCTCCTGACCTCGTGATCCACCTGCCTGAGCCTCCCAAAGTGCTGGGATTACACACGTGAGCCACCGCGCCCAGCCTACAACTTCCTATTTTTTAATCCATACACTTTTTGCATCTGCATTAGAGAGGGCCTGAATAGGTTTTGCTTGCTCAGTATACATGTCTCTTTCTTCTGGTAATAGTGTCTCAGTTTTCCTCTGGGAAAACCCTTGCTCCACTCAGTTTGTCTGGTTTGAATGGGAGTGATCACATCCTTTGAATTTGGGCGTTCAACAAAACAAGTTAATCTTCCTAGCCAGGGTGACTGTGTTTTGAATAGATATAGGGCCAAAGAGTATCCAGTGAGAAACCACCTCAGGAATGATTCAGAGTGAGAAGTTTATATTCTGCTGGGGTGACTAAGCTAGGAGGGTAAAGTTTGTGCATTAATCACAAGTATGCTTATACCATGAGGATAGGTCCTACATGAGACTGGAGCCATCATAACTCTAAGAGATAAAAAAAAAAAAAAAGAAAGAGAGGGAGCCAATTACATGATCTGAATCCCTAGATCTAGCTATTCCTGAAGGTGCTACTTCTGTACTTTTTAGTTAAAGGGGCCAGGAAATTCCCTTTTTCTGCCTACGTCAGTTTAAACTGGGGTTCTCTTACTACGAACCAAAAATGTCCCTATCAATATGCACACATACGCTTATCTTCTTTATTCAGTACTAGGAAACAATGCATCCAGGTTCTTTTTCAGATTAATCTCTCCATCAGTGCTGTTCATGTATTCAACACACATTTCTTGAGAGCCTGCCTCAAGTTAGACATTGTTCCTGACATGGGGGAATACCATAGGAAACTAGATGAGATCTTTCCTTCAGGGGGCTTACTGACTAGTAGGAAAAAATGAGAAAGATTATAAAACTTGAGCTGTGGTAAATGCTATGATTGGTGCTAAGATGGAGAATGGCTGGGTGGAGGAGAAGTAGTGGGAACACTTTAGTTATCTTTTTAAAAATTGCTGGTTTAATTTTACTGAGGTTAGAGGATGTGCTCTTATGATTGTCTTCCTCCGACATTTGCTGAGACTTTTTAAATGCTTGTTTTATATTCCATGTGCACCTACTTGTATTCTGAAGTTGTTGTTTAGAGTGTTCAAGAAATGTTAATTAGGTCAGTTTTGTGGATAGCATTTTAAAAAATCTGTTGTATCCTAATTGCTTTTTGTTCACTTACATCAGTTACCCAGTGATGTGTTAAAATCTTGGCTTATTGTCTATTTCTGCTTTTATTTATTTATTTATTTATTTATTTTTAAAAATAAGAAACAAGGTCTTTCTCTGTCACCTAGGCTGGAGTGCAGTGGTGTAATTATAGATCATTGCAGCCACAAACTCTGGACTCAAGTGATCTTCCTGCCTCAGTCTCCTGAGTGGTCAGGACTATAGGCACAAGTCACCATGCTCAGCTACCAGTTTTTTAAACTTTTTTTTTGTGTTTTCTTTACAGTCTACCTTTGCTGTATGTATATATTCTGAAACTGTATTATTAAATGCACACAAATTTAGGATTGTTTGGTCTTCTTGTTGAATGGATCCTTTCATCATCATGAAATGTTCCTCTGTATCTCTAAGTCCTATTTTCTGGTGGAAATTTGCTTTGGTGGTATATTACTACATTAGTATAGCCACACTTTTTTTTTTTTTTTTTTTTTTTTTTTTTTTTTTTTTTTTTAAAGGGATACTTGTGTGTGGGGGGAAAAGTTGTTGGGCGAAATAAGAAAAAAAAACAAAGAGCATA
>CAUYLG010037053.1:0-64918 GCA_963573385.1 Cacajao melanocephalus | reverse complement strand
GTGTTTGGTTTTCTGTTCTTGTGTCAGTTTGCTGAGAATGATGGTTTCTAGCTTCATCCATGTCCCTGCAAAGGACATGAACTCATCCTTTTTTATGGCTGTATAGTATTCTGTGGTGTATATGTGCCACATTTTCTTTATCCAGTCTATCTTTGATCGGCATTTGGGTTGGTTCCAAGTCTTTGCTATTATAAACAGTGCAACAACGAACATACGTGTACATGTGTCTCTATAACAGATTGATTTATAATCCTTTGGGTATATACCCAGAAATGGGATTGCTAGGTCAAATGGTATTTCTATTTCTAGATCCTTGAGGAATCACCACACTGTCTTCCAAAATGGTTGAATTGATTTGGCATTGAGGGTAAGCTTCAGTTACCTGGAAAATTCACACTGGTAGACTGGTCACCTTGATGATGCCAGGTAGATGAAGTGTTATGGTATTTACCTTCCTGCCAAGATGCCTAGCTGCTGTGGTTGATTGGTTTAAGGTCTATTTCATAAAATATCCCTTCTTGCTTACTCTGGAAGTGTGTGGGTATTTATATAAATACCATTAAGATTCCAGAGGTCCTTAAGTCACCTACTCTATGAACAATCCCTGTAAAGTTCATTTAACCCTTAGCAGATCTCTCAACCCTTAGCAGATCTCTCAACCCTGTCCCAAATTCCAACCACATCTCCATGGGCAGAGAAAACATACAGAGCCCTAGCATAGTACTTGGCTCAAATCAGTGCAGCTGAGACCTTATTCCTCCCTCCCCTACTTCCCTCCACCCTGCTCCAACAACTGGCCTGTTATCAGATGCTGTTAACCACACCTCTAGTGGATAGACCTCATTTTCAGCAATTCGGTCCCCTGCCCCTCCTGTTTGTCCTCGCAGTCTCTCAGAGGCCAAGTTCAGGTCTCTCATGGTGTTTGGTAATACCTTTGTGTCGACTTGGGAAGATAAAGCAAATATGAAATAAAAGGACATTATCAAGATTTCCTGAGTTAGGACACAACAAATAGATTTTTGTCTAAATCACACTCTTAGGATGCATGGAGTGTTGTGGAGGTTGGAACATTTTATTTCCTGCCATAAAAAGAAATCTCTTTTCATTTATGACACAATGAAGTCAATAAAGAAAGGGCTTCATTATAGTCAAAAGACCAATGAATCTCCTTTGGAGATAATCTCTGTATAAATAAAATATGCCAACAAGGTTGGTTTAATCCCAAGGGTTTTAAACTGCATGTTTAAAACCCCTTTATATTCTGGCACCCTGCTGAAGCCAGTGACCTTCAAATTATTAAGATGTATTTTAACTGCTGGAAAGGCATGAATCATTTCTGAATTTCTAAGCTACTGGTTAGCAGCAACATTTTGTTTTGTAACGCTCTTATTAGAAAGTTAGATTTTCTGATTTCCAGAGACAAGCATTTGTAAGGACATTTGTGTCTGATAGTGCACATATTTAGGAACGCCCTTTCAATACACTCTATAACAGGTTAATTTCATGAGCCTAAGTTCTGACTTTTAGAAGTTTATATATAATGAAAGTCTAAAAGAATAACAATGTAGTGAATGCTTCATTAATAACTGCAATATTATTCAAGTTTGTTTTTTCAAAAGCATATTCTTGAGTCACCAGACTTAGAAGTACTTGTCAATGTTAAGAATATTATGGATCTTAAAGAGAATTTTGTGACCAGTATTTTAGAAGATGGAAAGCATATGAGGGGATTGACAGCTGGGTTACTGCATTCAATTATGCTTTATCCTCACACCGAAACAATGGGAAACCAGTAACCAGGGAACATTTTCTTTTGAAAAACCCTTAGTGAAATATATTGAGTCAAAGCCCCTTTCATTCTCCTGCAGAAGCCACAGTTTAACTTACCTCTCCTGCTCCTGCTTTTCCCATATGTCATGCATGGAACAGGCACTAACAATTCAAAATCTATCTGATAAAAGAATTGATACTGCCTTTATAGTAACTGGAATCCTGGAAGCCAACCTCAAAAGCACTTCTTTCAAGCTGGATAAATACTCTTGCATCATGAATTTTTTTTCCTAACGTGGCTAACTAGCCTCAGCCACCATATATATTCACAGTCTCTGTCTAGCATTTCTACATTTTGCATAAGTGTTAGGTGAGACCAGGAGGAAAAAAAGTCTTCATTCTTAAAAGCTGTCTTTTCTATACTAAACCAGAAGAACACACTGAAGATCCTAAATACCTGTTAGCATTAGTAAAATTGAGCATTCAAAATTATTCAAAAACTCCTATAAACTGCTATCTCAAAGGGATGAGTATCACAGGGTTAGCAAAGTTTTCCTTAATCATTTGCCTATTTTATAATAGTTTCCAAAAGTCAGTATAACTTACTGATTCCATGTATGCTTTGGGATTTAAAGATACAAGCTATTTGTTTATGAATTTTAACCACAGCAGAATCATCCAAAGTTGCTTAGTGTCTAAATTTGTTCAACATGGCTGTGACTTGTTTTCTAAATCATTTAAATCACACAGACCTGTTTTTGTGCAGGGAATGGATATCTTGCTGAGTTGAGTCTTTCTCTCAGGAAGGTAGAGAATAAAAATAAGTACAGAACAGAGATGAGGTGGGAGATTTTTTAATATGGGTAAAATGTCAACCCAAGTGTTATGCCCTCCAGGAGGATGAAAGAGAATATAATGGAAAAGCAAATGGTCAGTGTGAGTGAGAGAAGTTAACGATCAAGAAGTCAGAAAAAACTAAAGAGAATATTCAAATGTATTTGAAGATGCCTTGATTTAATGAAGCAATACCCAAATGAAGACTCTGAGTCTTGAGATATCAAAACTGTCACGGTCGTATGCCAAGAGGTGGTAGAGCCATTTCTAAGCATCTGTGCTTTGAAGTCACACAGAGAATTCCAGTGTTAGTGCCACTGTTTAGCTCTGTAACCTTGCACAAATTAAATCCATGTCTCCAAACCTCAGTTTCTTCATCCAGAAAATGGGGGTATCAACTTTACCTGTCTCTATAGGACTATAGTGAAAATAAATGTAATATACTTTGTTAGTAAGTGCTCAATAATTATTAGATAATGATTTTTTAAGAGGCTAACTGTAAAATAAGTTCTAGGAACACAGTGGATTGTGTATTCCACAGTGATGACGCTGGAGCTCTATTTTTACAACAGCTTGGTACTTGAATTTTCAACTTTACCCTGTTGCACATATTTTTAGCCAGTATAATGATTCAGTTTACTGGTTATATCCATTGTCTAGAGAGTGAAGAGCCCAAGTGGTAAAATAATTTGATAAATCTAGCACCCAGTACTCTTGTTATTTAGGTTTTGAGCAAGGATAAAATATAACTGAGATTGAATGGGTAGAATAAATACTTCATAGGAGCTCTATAAATCTCATATTATTTTTAGAAAGAAGAACAGTTAGGTAATTTCTAAGAGAAATCATTTAAAATGATTCCATGGAGGTCTTCATTAAAGAAAAGTTGTGGTAAAAGCTTTAGTAAAGTGAAAATAACTCACAAGTTTGTTGAAAATTGTTTTTCTTATATGAGATGCAGTTGTACTGCTGTAACTAGAAGAAATCCTAAATAATAGAACAATGAATTGTTTAAAGTACTTTGTGAATTACAATATTTTCCAAATGTAACTATTAAATAGGACTGTGGGGTTTTATTTACCAAAAAAACAAGATTGTGATCAAGCTGAAAGTTTTTAAGAAAAGGTCATTTAGGGTAACTCTCAGTTAACGGTGAAATAAGTTCGTTTGTTTAGGCATGCTCCTAGGAAGGCTATCTTAGCTATGAAGACCTGAGAAAGCAGATTAGCCTCACTCGTCGTTTCACTAGGTAAGCCCTGTAACATCACATTACCTTACATTTACAATCATTCATTTTTATAAACGTATTAACAGCTTGTCAAGATTGCCTCGCCTATGCCAAGTGAGGTATACGACTGAATACACAGGCTTCTCAGTCAGTGGGAAATGTGAAGGAGTCGTCTTTTGATATAGTTATAATACTAGTGAGTATGAATTAGAAGAAACTCATATTTAAAAGGGAAAAAGACACATTTAAAGAAATGCCTCTGGTTTTTGAGTATTTACATTCTTAATTAAATAGGTAACTAACTGGAAATGAAGTGGAAAACATTCAAGAGCAATTTCTGGTCTAAGACACCTACTCAAAGGTGTGGCAAGACATATTCAGAGGATCCTAGTGAATTAAAAGTTCTAAAACCAACATCAAAGAAGAGTGATGAAAGGTAGGGCACACCCAGTAGATGTAGTTCAATGTTCCGGAAACACAATTTTAACATGGGAGTCATGCAAATGCTCTCTCTCCATGACTTCTGGGATTAACAGTACGATGATCTGGGAAGGAAAGGTGCAACAGCTTACACTTCTGGCTTAACGCATGCTTTCCAAAGTGCTTTTACACATATCATCTGCTGGGGTCTTAACAGTTACCTCAAAAGGCAAGGAGAATAGGCATCCCATTTACTTTACAGATTCTGGAAACTAAGGCTCAGAGAGGTTAAGGCACTGACCAAAGATTTCAGGGTGGACCTAGGTATTCTGATTCCTAATCCAGTGGTGAAAGAAAATAGAAAAGGGAAAACAGCCCAGTAAGTATTTCACCATTTAACTCTTTAAACATGGATTTCAATTACACAGCTACCAAACAACTGAGTCTGTCAGGCAATCAGGTCAGAGCGGAGAAAAGCTGCCAGGAATTTTCCAGTGGTCAACGCACATTGTAGGTAATGCAAGAGCAAAATGTGTATGCACACTACGGTACAAATCCAGTAGATTCAGTGAAACTTCTTATTTAATGGTGATGAAGACTGATGATTCTGTCTGCTTTCTCCGCTCTCAAAGGAAAAGTAGTTTTCTTCAGCAAGGATAAAGGGGTAAGGTTAGTGGAGAACATACAGTGACACAAAACTTACACCATCTGTATAGGAATTAATTTAGCAGCCACAAAATGATCCAACAGGAACTTAATCAGAGACTTTATGTTAATCTTCCTGTTTCTGTGTGACAAGTTTTAGTGAGAAAAGCTGACTAGAATGTACAAAACATGGACAATCCCAGTAATATCTAATGACTTAGCAATATACTAACACATAACGGGGCAGTTAAGTCCACAACCATAACCACACCTAGTGACAATCTGCAAACAACAGAAGCATTTCAACATGGTACCCAAAGAATGACTGTACCTCTGAGTTTCACAGCCAAGACCTTTTAAGAACTGTTAAAGAAATTTGTGTAACATTCATTCATTTAAGTACTTAAAGAATACCTACTATGTGCCAAGAATTATTTTAGCACTGAGCATACAGCCACTCGCCCTTATAAAGCTCTCATTGTAGTGGGAAGAGAACAAATGAAAAAGTAAAATATACAGCACATTAGCTGGTGAAAAGCATTGTGGAGAACAGCGCAGATCAGCAGGATGAGGGAGCTTCAGGTGTGGAGGAGGGGTGGCATTACAATCAAAGTGATGCTTCTGTTGGCAAAATAGTATTATCAAGAGGATAGATGTATCTAAAATATGTGACGATATGTATTTGGAAGCACATAATGAAACCTGGACATAGAAAGTTAAAATCTGGCAAACAAGAAGGGCTGCCAAATAAAAATGGTGGGTGAGATCGTCAAACCCCACATCCAATTGCACCTAACCCGCTGCTGAACTTCTCAATGTCTATGGCATTTGCTAGGATTCACCACAGTGTACATTCCACCAGTCCCTACCCCAATACGAACCAAGCATTTTACCTTTTTACCAAAGGACAAGTGAAATAATCCACCAGACCAGTAATGTATCCCTGTATTTGCACACAACCATCCTAAGAACCAAACCTTTCAAAATTAAGATACATGATTTTCAGAGGAAAGAATCTTAGAAAAATATCACCTTTAAAAAAATGTGTCGCAAGTTGTGATTTTAAAATGTAAGCACAAATTGCCCATGCAAATGAAATTTAATCCCAATAGATACTAAGAATGTTTTTGTACAGTTTTCTCTTCTTTCTACTGTACTTCCCTTCCCTCCATAGGACTGCATATTACATTACCTCAGTTATTTGTTCCTCTGAAGAGAGTTTTATTACTTTGCAGATACGTAAAGGAGTATTCATTAAATTACTCTTAGTTAAGGATATCTTAGACGGGGCAAGCTTTAAAAGGGTATAAAATAATATTTTGTTGTTTTATCACATAAAACTGAGAATAAAAGAGAAAAACTATTAGCTCGTTGGAAATAAGAGAGTGTCTTACTTACCTGGAATAGGAATAATAGGAATACTTTCATTAGGGACCACTCGAGGTGAACTGCTGTCTTCCACATAGAAATGAGCAGTCTGAAAACATTTTCTGTGTAGAAAGGAGAAAAACATGTCAACAATAGAATACACTTTGTCTGAGTTCCTCATCTTTTAATTCTTCTTTTACAGATCTTCCCAGCTTAAAGATCACACAGCACTGAGGGCAAACTCGTGTAAAAGTAACAAGATACAAGGACAACATTCAGCCTACTGGAAGGGCCTCAAATTGCTAAAGAATATCCTTTTTTTTTTTTAATCATCACCACATCCAACCTGATAGTTGAAAGGGAAAGGCTTAGTATTTAACTACTCAAATACGTGAAACTATAGTAGAGAGTAAACCTGCCACATAGACTGCTAGGATTCTCGCCACACTATTTCTAAATTTGATATGTTGCAGAGAAATAATTTGCTATTCTAAACCCACAGTACCAAGTTCAAAACCACACCTTGTATCCCCTTCCAACACTGTCATCAAACAGCCCAAGTACATAATAGCACCACATTGTTCATGGTTAGCAAAGGCCCCCAGAGCCTCAGACAGCTCTTTAAAGAGGTCAGAGGGCTTCAGGAAGGCAAGCACTCAGAATCAGAGGCCCTTGTCAGACAACATCTGAGACAAGGTCTTGAAGCCCTTACGTGTCATCTGCTTGTTTTTTTTACCTGTATTTCACGCAAAGCAGAGAGCATACACTGGTCATCATAGGACAGGCAGTGAAGAGAAAAGCCATCAGCAGCTCACTCAGCCTCTGCCTCCGATGCTGGCTAGCCCTCAGCTTTCCTGCATCCACGTCACTGCTCATTGCGGCCCTAATGAGCTGCCGGAAGCACAGGCTGAATATTTAATGAAGCTGCTCAGCGTGAATGGCTATTGTGACCAGAGAAGGGTCCCTGTTCATTTGGCGGAGGGGCTTTACAATAGCTGGCCCTACTGCTGGGTCTTTTAGCCAAGCAGGCGGCATCCTTCTGGTGCTGTGTCACTGGGATCTGTCCTCCTCCTCTGGCGTCTCACACCAAACAACATTAACACACATTACAGCTTTGCTTTTTCTGGGGGCCATATTCCAACTACCAGAGTAAGTCCACTTTTCTTCACAGTTGTCTTTGCTCATCTAATCAAAAATATCCTAGAATGATTCCAGTGGGTGTACCCTGTTTCTATGAGGCCAAAGGAGGGGTTAGGGTTGGGAAGGTTAGAGAAAAGAAACTATAAAACACATCTCTGTGGGAGTGAAAAGACCTCAGAGTTATATAGATGTTTCCATCTCAGCTTTTATATAGGTTATAACCACATGCAATCAGAAATGATCACATGTTATAGTATGAAGTGCTGTGCTTTAAGCAGTGCCGATTTTCAGATGGAAGGTAGCTGTAACTAGTCCATTTGGATAGTACTCTAGAATGCATCTAGACTGCTGCTCCACACCATTAGAAGATTTTGAACATCAGTTACTACAGCTCTTGGCACAGGCCTTCCAGGACTACTCTTACAGAGGAATGAAGAAAAAATGAGTGGGGTTTTTTTTCCTGTGAATTGCTAAATTCAGCATTTATAATATAAATAAATAAAATAAGTTTCCGTCACTCTTCACTTAGCTGCCTTTACCTAAATTTGTGAAGAACATGAATTAAGCTACATAGATATGAAATGCACATAATATAGGGCTCTGGTGCTAACCAAGTCTTCTGAATGTAAAACAATGGAAATCTATGTGAAAAAAATTTTGATGTCTGAGATAACTTCCTTCTCTCTCTAAATTAGTTATTAAGTTTTCTACTCTTGGATTCCTTCCTCTTCTCACCCACCTTCCCCAATTTGCACACATTTCCAGAATGTATCATTAAAGTTAAAACACAGATTATGGATTTCACGAACGAAAGCCTAAACCACCCAGTTATCATAGCTAAGGAAAATCTGCTTTTGTTGAGTTAGAGGATAGCTATTCAATTACTTAATAGCTCAAAGAAGTACTCTAAGTCACTGAGATGAATGGGATGCAATTTACTGGGTTAGCCTTTAACAAAATGAAAAAAACAAATGCATATAAGAAATAACTTTGATTTTAAGACTGTAATTATTATGGCTATTAGACTTCTAAAATATAAAGCTATTAAACAGAATTGTTACTGACCAAGTTACTGTTAAAGTGACTTGGAAAGGATACATATACTATATTGCTGATTTTTTTTTTCTTACAAGACAGGCAGACAGTTCAGCCGGTCTCTCAGTTACATGTGGAACTACAGGCTCCACATTATCTTTCTTTGAAAAAAGCAGTGTGTACTGAAGCAAATCACACTCTAGTGCCCCATGTGCTGCTGTTTATAATGGATTTTCCCTGGAGCAAAATAACTCTCTGATTGCCAGAGAAAAGCACACGACTGGGGATAAGGATCAGAAACTCTGGAGACAAAGCTCTGCATCTGTACCTTGCTGCACGTCACGCACCTGCCTCCCACACAAATACATCGGTGGGCAACTCACTACTGAACTTTGCGGGGAGTGTCTTCCCGCAGAATAAAGATTTCAATGGATTCAGCAAATGTTTACTCAGCACCCAATGCACAGCATCAAGTATGCAGACAATGCATTCTCTGCTGCTGTCTGCCATCCTTAAAACTACTTCCATAAGCCTGGCTAAACCGTGTAGTAATTGATAAATTATATAAGCAACAGATGATCTTTGCAGAAAAATTAGGAAATACAAATGAACAAAAAGAAAAAAAATCTATTAAAATCACCTACAATCTTTCTCCCAGTGATGATCACTATTAATATTTTGGGTCTATCCCTGTATACGTTTCCTCATTTATGGACTATTCGTTGATCATGTGCAGTGAGGGGCTGGAGGCATAATGATAAATAAGACATACACAGCACCTGCCCTCCTAGTACTTACGTCTTCATAGGGAACATCCACAACAAGCAAACAAATAGCTTCAAATAGTTGAAAGCAATGAAGAAAATAAGACAATGATGTGGTGATAACTGAATTAGGCTGAAGGAAGAAACTTCACTGAGGAGGTGGCATTTGTGCTGAGGCCTGATTGAGGAGGAGTAACCCTGTGAAGTTCCAGAGGAAGACTATTTTGGGCAGGTCAAGCAGCTAGTCGAAGAACCTTAGAGCATAGGGAGCTTGGCGCATTTTAGGAACTGGAAGAAGCCATAGGTAAGGGAAAGGCTGTGGAAAGCAAGGTTGGAGAGGTGGGCCAGAGCCAGATCATGCAGGATGCAGCAGACCACAAAGAACCTTCACTGGTGTCTAAGAGCGGGGTCGGGGGGGAAAGCCAATGAAGGGCTTTAATCCATGGAGAGGCACCATCTGATTTGCTTCTTTCAAAAAGCTCATTTTGGCTACTACATGGTGGAGGGATTAGAGGACAGCAGGAATGGAACAAGGAGATCAATCTGTGGGCTATTATTATAATCTCACCCAAATATAGACAGATGGGCTGTTTTCCATTTTTTTTTTTTTTTTTGCAGGCAGGGAGTGTATTTTATTTTGAGTCTCACTCTATCGCTCAGGCTGGAGTACAGTGGCATGATCTCGGCTCACTGCAGCCTCCGCCTCCTAGGTTTGAGTGATTCTCATGACCCTGGTGCCTCAGCTTCCCGAGTAGCAGGGACTACATGGGGTGGGGGGGTTATTTTTAAGAAATGAAAGGAGATCATTCTATATGTATCTCTCTTTGATAACAAATATAGACTGGCATCCTCTTTATTCATGTTCGCTTAATCTTCCATTTCATGGAGGCATTACAATGTTGGTATTTAACTTATTCATTTAATAACTATCTATGGGGGGGGTCTACTCTGGGTCAGGGACTGATGAAGGTGGTGAGGCTGTTGTCAAGTTTTCATGATCCTTAACAATATTAAGATCCCTTTGCATGTACAAATTCTACATTGTTTAATACCTAAGAAAAGCAGCTTCTATCACATGACATTGTATTTTAACTTTCTCATTTCAGGGAACTCCCATGAGAAATTATGCTTGTTGACCTTCAGAGATATCCAGGAATAAAAGCGAAAGCAAGGATTTTGGAGAAAAGTAAAGGAAAACAGAAGTTTTAATCCCTCTAAACTTCCGAACTGTGATCTGCTTAAGGAGGCGGTATGGTCTCTAATTTTGAGCTCAGGGGAATGGAGATAGAATTTCTCAAAGTGCTTAACTGTGTCACTGAGCATGCTATTTCAATTTTCTACCTAGGTCTAATTCTCTTTCAACTAACTTACCCTTACACACCCTCCCCTGAATGAATCAGATTTCTAGGATCATGAAAGAGCCATTTTCTAAAATTATTTCTTTACAGTGAACATTTGTGTATGTAAAAAGGGAAACCAATGAAATAGATGTTTGTAATGAAAAAATATATTTACAAATTTAACTACAAAATATAATCCAGTGATTCCCTATCATATATTTCATGTTTCCACCTCTGCCCCTTTTTCTTTCCTTTTTTTTGGAGATGGAGTCTTCCTCTGTCGCCAACCTAGAGTGCAGTGGCGTGACCTCAGCTCACTGCAACCTCCACCACCCGGCTTTAAGCGACTCCACTGCCTCAGCCTCCGGGGTAGCTGGGACTACAGACGTGCGCCACCACACCTAGCCAATATTTGTATTTTTAATAGAGACGGGGTTTCACCATGCTGGCCAGACTCGTCTCGAACTCCTGACCTCGTGATCTGCCCGCCTCGGCCCCGCAAAGTGCTGGGATTACAGGTGTAAGCCACTGCACCTGGCCGCCCTTTCTTTTTACTTCTCATCCCCTTCCCCACCCTGAGTGCTGTCTGTCCCCTTTAAGAAACTCAGGCCAAGTGACATTATTTTCACTGACCCTGACAGGCCTAGAAGTGACCCAAGTTAGTTATCGTCTACTTCCCCCTACTGTACATTTGCAGCACATATCTTTCTGACACTTAAGTTCGTGGATTTAGGTATGCCTTAATTTTGGAGGGCCCTGGTCAGTCAGTCTCTCAGTCTCTCTCTTATCAGTAAAGTGTCAGTCAAATGGTGTTACTAACAAGCACTGCATAGCTCTTTGGCTTAGGGAGCTTTTAGAATACCCAGGCAGGGTAAGCCCCATTCCTGGTGATTCTAACAAAGCAGGTGCAGGGTAGGGCACAGCTCTGTGTATTCTGAAGACTCCCTCTGAGGATTCTGGTATGCACTGTGTCCAATTATGAACCACTGTGAGAAAGGGAAAATGGTTCCTGAGTGTCCACCCTTGTGGACTGCTATACTTGTCTGGTAGGAAAAGTAATTTCAGTTTCTACAAAGGTATTGAAGTTGTCAATATTTACTTCAATATTATTAATCAAAATGATGTTCTGACATCCTGAATTCCAAATTTCCTGCCACTTGAACAAACGAAAATCACTGTCTTAGATGGCTTTTTAAAGCCCACCCATCAATAAGGTACCCAAGATAGAGGGACTTTTATGTGAAATATTCACTGAATGCTCCCAGATGAGTGCAAGAAAGCTCAGTTTGCACGAGGTATTTCCTCAATTCAAACTCAGTGGGTGTGTAGGACAGAATGAAAGTGAAACAGGAGAGGTGAATCTGTTGGTCCCTAACTTGGTCCCATTTCTCATCTGCCTCTCACACAGTAAGCATTTTGCCACACCAAAGGAGAGTCCCTGTTCAAAGAATGCATTTTTCTTATAGCATAGCCCTAAATGCTACCCAAGTGCTTCTGGTGCTTGACCAAAGACGACTAACATATTAGATCTATGCACATTTCTACCAAGTAGCAGACTGGAAGCCAGCTTCCTATTATTACTCTCCAATCATTCATCCCTTTTTAGAAAACCAAACATGGGCCCATATATCTTTAAAAGATTTCTAAGAAAGTTTGATTGGAAGTCCAGAGGGTAATGTGTGATATCCTCCAAGTAGCTGATCAAATCTGTATGAATTGTGGTTAGCAGCTTTCTGGGTCTCAAGCCCACAACCCACACTTGTGGTCCAGATCTGTGGAGTGTCTGAAGGCCTGATGGCAGGAGTGTGCAAGTATGCATGGCTTCTTAAAAGCCCACATGGGACACATAAAGCTTATGATTACGAATATTTTCTCTTGGATTGAAATTTCTAAACATAACGTGCTGTTATAAGGGAGATATTTTGAGGATAACGACCTTTTTTAAAAATAAAGTCTACTCCTGGGAAAGCAAAGCACACACACGTGCAGAGTACATCTTTCAGTTAGGATGTGGAACACATCGGCCAGTATCAGCTGTCAACGTCAAGTCCCTGAGCTCCCCGCTGAAAAATACACACTGCCAGCACATGACAGGCTCCAGTATGTTTAATTGGCCTTCTTGACTAATGAAACACACACACACCCAGCTGCTCTGACAGTCCTTTATAAGTATTAATAAAATTCCAGTTATAGAGACTTACTATCCAAACAAAAATGTAGCAAAATAACCAAAACAAAAAACCCTCTAGACTTCTAACCTCCCATTTCCACCCAGGAATTTGACACATTCTTAAGGAAGAACACCCAGAATGATCAAATTTCTGCATAAAGGCCTTTTTTTCTGTGGCTTCTGTTTTTCTGGGTACTTGTTTAGATAACCTCTGATACAAGCTAACAATTTTCTTGTATCTCTTTCTGCCCCTCTGACAAGAACCTGGAAATAATTTAGTGACCAATATTTTTCAGAAGCAAAGTGCTGAACTTGAGTACAGAAAGACTGAACGTTAGAAATGTCTGGCATTCCACACAATGCTGCTGTATTTAAAATGCGCACGCACACACACACACACACACACACACACACACACACACACCTTAAAAGGCAGATATCCAAACCTGCTTACAGGAGAAAGGGGTTCCTGGGGTCTACACCCACTTTTACAGGCTTGGGATCTCACACTGTTCTCATCCAGGGTCCTCGGCTTACTAAAACACTGCCCTCAACAACATAATGACTACTGGGCGTGGGCAGGGTGGAGGACCACAGCGTGGCCTCCAGACTCGTCTGACAACCCGGAGTCATGAACTAACCTAATGTTGATATAGAGGAATTAAAAACCAAGTCACTGTCTTCAAATTAAACTCAATGGTTCTATAACCACATTAGGGTGACAAAGAGTTTATTAGCAGTGTGTAGCTCAAAATTCTAATTGCAGATGAGAGAGGGCAGTTAGCTGAGCTGCTGCTGAATATTAATTATGTAATCTTAACTGATTTACACACTGCCCTCATTTAAATTTTCAGTGGCATACCCGCTAATAATCCCATTTATTTTCATGCTGTCAAGAAGAGAAATCACATTAATATTTACTTTTGTAAATGGATCTGTTGTAGTAAACCCTGCATGAATAACCGCCACTTACAAATAGAAAGCTGAAAATATTCACATGCCTTCAAGGGGGATGATTGAGAGCTGTATGTAAAAGGCATCGATTAAAAACAAAACCAAACAACAAAAAAACTAACTAATTAAATAAATAAAAAATAAAAGGCATGGGTTGATTTATTAGGGCAAAATGTTGTAAGAAATTGAAGTGAAAAACACAACAATAAAAGAAAAAGGCTGTAGGCGTTGTTGGGCTTTTCCTCAAAGAGGAGTGTCTGAAATAACTCTGGGATTCCACTTGGAAAGGAGCCCAATGTAAGTTCTAAGTTGAGATTTTTCATATACAACAACTCACTTGCTGTTAAGTTTCCTTTACGGCATGTTAAGTGATTCAGTTTATAAAACTCAGTTTACACTTGTAGTAGCTTTTCCGCAAGGGATCTTCTAAAAAGAAAAACTCAAACCAAAATATGTTTCCGGTGGCCATATTTTCTAAATCATAAAAGGGGGCGTGAAATTTGACAAATGTCAATGTGCTTTTGGGGATAATCAAATGGCGAGTTTCACAAGAGGGCGATGGAAGTCCCAGGCCATATGGTTGTCATACCTTGGATAAGCAGGGCTTATCGCATATGAGGAGAGAGAAGGGGAATAAGGGAAGAGAAAAGAGAACAAAACCTTCCAAGAGATGGATGGGGTATGAAAGAGGAAACATACTAAGATAATGAGGGGAGAATGTTTCAAAAATATTTTGGATTTCACATGAATACGAGAGATGGCCTAGTCAACTTTTGGTACAGGTAGAAGTGACAGAAATCTGATTCCCATAGTGAGAATTTTATTGGATAATTCAAATTGCCTGCAATTAACATCTTGAGGAAGGTGGGAGAAAAATGATCAAATTATAGGCACAAAAGTGGTCTCAAAACTATATTCTCTCACTAGGCATTAGGTCTTCCAAGAAACCCTTGCAGATACCTAGGCCTGACTGAAGTACTGGTAATACTTTCCAGAAGATAAGAGAGAAAAGGTCTCTTCATAAACCACATTTTGACAAGACTGTGACAGTTCTTATATTATATCTGGCTTTCAGAAAGTGAGCCCCAGACAGTACCTCCCAAGGCTTCCAGCTATTACCTAGAAAGGAAGGCTTGAAGTCAGGGGCTTTAAGGCAGCTGTATTACCCTTCAGACCCTAGACTGCAATGTTCTGAACATCTGGACTGAGGCTTGAGGGACTCTCCACCTCATTTGCCACAGTTTTAAGGCACTGACACAACCCCCCACCGATATGGGAAGGTTAATGGGGACGTGATAGTCCAATTCATTTTAGGGAGGAGGTAAGAAATGAAATTCACATTTTATTTACTGCACATATTTTTCAGTATTTATAATCTAAAATGTCTGGGTAAAAGCCTTTTGGCAACTCCTTATTTTGTTAATATACTGATTGACTGTATTTTGCCGTGAGTGATATTTTAAGAATCTAAGAAGGTATTATATGCATCTTCACTAAGCCCCAGATTGCGGAATTTTTAAAAAAATACTTGAGACCATCTAGGGGAAAAAAAGTTGATTCAGACATCACACTATCAACCAGGTTAAATTCCAACTGAATTTACTATTAAAATTTGAAACCATGAAAGTAATTTTACAAAGAATAATCTCAAAATGGGGAGACTTTTAAAAGAAAACTCAAAATCTAGAAAATAAAGCAGAAAATACAGATTAAATCTGATTATATAAACATCAAAGAAGAACAATAAATACAGTTAAGAGATAAACTACAAATTGGGAAAAAACATTTGCAACCCATATTGCTACCAAGAGATAGCTCTCTCATTAGAAAAAGACCAATAACTCAAAGAAAAAAATAAGCAAGAGATATGAACTGTTTACAGAAAAACAAATGGTTCAATCCCACTTATAATAAGAGACAACACATTAAAACCACACCGAGACACCCTTTCTTTTTCACCTATGATGTTAATAAAAAGGCCAAAGTTTGACAACACAGTGTGCTGGGCTGGCTGTAGGGAAATAGGCATGCTCATATACTACCAAGAGAAACCCACCTTGGTACTCCATCATGGAGGGCAGTCTGGCACCATACATACACAATAGCATGTACCCTGTGATATAGCTAATAAATTTTCCTCTGAAAACTTCCCTACAGACATGCTTATCCCACTTGCAAAATGACAAACTTATTCATCACACAACTGTTTGTAACAACAAAAGATGGAGAACAATCAAAATGACAGCCACAGGGCACTGGGTAACTAAATCATGAAACTTCTATACAAAGGAGTATCATGCTTCTGTATAAACGAATGAGGAAATTATACAGGCATAGGGAAAACTTGTGTTATGTGAGAACAGCAAGGCACAGGATCGCATATGCAGTATTTCATTGTGTACAAGGGGATAAAAGGATATTCATTATTTGCTTATATATTATATATACATAACAATCTCTGGAAGAATAGACAAGGGCTACCTATTTGTGAGGAGGTAGGCAGCAGGGTGGGTGAGTGATGGGATGGTAATTTAGGGGTGCATATAATTTTAAACTTTTTGATTTTGAATCATGTCAAGTATTAGCTACTCAAAACTTCAATCAGCTTTATTGAAAAATTAAATACTTGGGTCTGATTTTCAATGTATTTTTCCTCTCCTGAGAGGATAATCACCTCTCACAGCCGCTGTCCTGCTTTTAGCAATTCTCTGTGCAGCGCACCTTACTTAGCGCCTCCCTGTCCTCCCTGCTGTGGGAGAGGGAAACAATAGGGGCAGAAGAGTAATGCCACGTGAAGTTAATGTGTAGAGACTCTCTAACAGCTCTTGCAGCTGTTTGAAGGGTTGCAATTTAGGCATCACTAAGGGCTCTTCTCCTGATTCCTGGCCACATTTGGGGTGGAGATACAGCCAGGAGACAAAACGAGAGCAGACTGAAAAAGGCAAAGGTGAGAGAGAGAGCCTGCTGAAGTGCTTGCACTCCAGCCTCCTGCAGACGCCTGGCAGAGGTAGGGGCGCCCTGTCCTTCAAAGCCTTTTCATAGAGCAGCAGCAGGATGGACACGGGTCAGGAAAGGAGGCGGCCAAAGTGCCTGGGGAGAGCGCATGGGGAAGGAGAGGGGACAGCGGGCTGGTGGAGAATGAGGAATTTTACAGGGTGGCAGGGTGGCCAGCATAAGGAAGAACACAGACATGGAGCCCCTTGAGGACAGGATCTGTATCTGGCCCATATCGTTTTCATGGAGTAGTTAGCACAGCACATGGAGCCCTGAGAAGGGTTACCGCTCAGACCCACGCTGCAGTGGAGTCCCAAGGCAGCCACTTAGGCAGAGTGGCCTAGCCACGTGACAACTTCTCAGAGCCTGAATTTCCGCATCTTCCCAATGGGTTAATATATATTTCACACACTAAGCATTTTACATATATTACCCCCATTTAATCTTCACAACAACCTCAGGAAAAGGAACTATCATTAGACTCATTTTCTAGATAAGGAAACAGAGGCCCTATGGGCCCTTCCTAGTCTTAGGGCCAGGAAGTAGCAGAGCTGTGGTTAGAACCCATATCCCCCTAAGCCAAAGTCTGTCTTTTAAGCTACTACCCTATTTTAAAAAGTAAATGATATGATTTACAATCAGAGGGATTCTATAAATACTTGTAGTTTCACAAGATGGTTCCCAACTCCTAGACATAGATGAAACTGATTGTGCTTTCCTCACTGAGCAGCAGAGAAGATACCAGAGGGACTGGGGCATCTCTCTTATGATCCAAAATATGTCTACAATGGGCCCACTGACATGTGGGGGTCCAGATACATAAAAGAAATAGTCTGGCAGGCTACAGCATCACTTCTGGGGAAGACTTGAAATGGGATATGCATTTATCTTTGTGATATTCATAAGGTGCTGCTGGCTCTTTGAACGTGTTATAATCAAAAACACAGAATTTATTTATAACGTACTAGGTATGACACTTAGCCATTTAAGTGATGTCCAAAGTCTTCCTCTCGTAAGATTAGTCTTTGAATCCAAAACTATACAGAGAAGTTTCTATTTCAGTTTCTATGAATTTTGAAAACAGAAAGTAAAGACATTAATAAGCGAAAAGAGATCACAGAATAATTTAGTTACCAGTGTTAGCAGTTACTGCTTTCCCTGCAAGGCCAAAATTGCACCATACAGTGTAAAAGAAAATAGATCATGTACCTTCTCATTAATCTGTCACAATCCTAAACTATACCTTCTCAGATTTCATAGGTTTACCTGATCATAATAGTTGGATATCGAAAATTTTGTCTTAGTACTCTGATTTACCCACAACCAATGGAGATGAATCATTTCATATAAAAATTCTAACATAAATCCTATCAATTGGTTCATTGAAAGTAAAAAGGGACTGCTCCTGACATAATATGGATTAGTAAATGAGTCTAATTAGCATTTAATATTAAAAGATATTGATATTAAATAGAGTTTGCCTAAGACAGGCCTTACAGAAATATTGTCAAGAGATTCAAGTGTGGTGATTAAGACTGTACAGTCATGAGTTTCAAACATTTATTATAAATGTTTCCAGGACAATAATTTTTCCAAGTATTCAAACTATCCAGAACTCATATGTGTGTCCTTTTTCAGAAAACATTTCACCATTCTTAGGGAAAAACACATAGTACATCCATGCTTGCTCACTTCTCTCTCCCCTTCCTAGTCTTCATCCCTAACTTATCTACAAATTTAGGTTTTTAAGAGGTATTTTTCACATAAGGCCAAACGCATGCACTATATGTTTATTTTTAAAGCTCAAAAACATGCAACTATCTGAAAATTTGGAAAGAAAGTGGATGCAACACACAGACACACATAGAGCACCCCCAGTACATACAAACCCAGAAACAAATAACACCCCCAAAACTGCAAAATAAAGCAAAGCAAGCACACACAGGACATACTTTAACTGGTACCAGCCACACACAAGCTGAATTGATATTTGCAAGTCTTACTTTTGGGAATTCAGGTAAAACAGGTGAGTTTCAGCACTGTGCCATCTACAAGACTTTCATCCCCATGGCAACAAAACAAAAATTTGGCAAGCCAGTCCCGGCCATCAAGACGCCCCCCACTTAAGCTTGACCGCCCCTCACCTGCTCCCCTTCTCTCCTCTCTCCCCAGAAGAAGGCACTTCACGGAAACGTCTGGGAAAGCCCTTGGACTTTATTTTGTTACACCCTCTAAATGGACAAAAAACAAAAGAGAACAGGTGTAGAATACAGTATTTTCAATTGGCCACCAAGAGTTCCACACAAATGCCCTCCCCTCCCCTCTAACACAGACAGACCCCAGCATCAGGCCTCATTAATGACATTTTCAAAAGAGGATGCTTATGCACAAAGGTGTCTGGACTTTATGAAGAGCTTTTATGCTGAGGTAAGAAATACCCCGTAGGAACTTCACTCCTGTAAGTCACCTTTACATGTTCGCAGCCTCTGCTACCCTGGTGTTAATGGAAAGCTGGGATATCACACACACAGTGATGACCCTTGTCATTCATATACCCACTCTTCCACCTTTGACACACTGCCCTGGCAAATAGAATGGTTTAAAATGCCATTGGAGTAAACAGAATTTGGGGATCATGTGGTCCTCCCTTCTGCCACAAATGTCTCTGAATCTGGTGCCATTAGACAAAACCGGGGTTTTGTCTTTTACCCCATGCTTTCCTCTCATCTCAGAACAAACATTTTCCTAATTCACAATACAGATTGGAGAATACATAGGAGAGGCACCTAAGGGAGATGGGAACAGCAGTTGGCAAGTTATTACTATATATTAAGTCCTATATTTAGTTTCCCCTTCAAACTTAAATAACTAGCATCTGAGACTTGGCTAGAGAATTTGAAAGATGCACTTCTGTCACACAAGAACACTTGAAGTATTTATTTAATTATATTTAGTCTCCCAAACCAGCTGGGCTATAGGATTTCACACTGAAATGATTCCTATTCTTTCCAAGCTCTGTTGATAAAATAGCAATGACAAACTCAGATATATGGAAGTTCTCTTTTTTGGAAGCTCTGTTGAATCCCACACCGAATTCTGAAGCCAGGTATGTAATTCCAAAGGAGTAAACATTTGGTTAACTAGTGAGTCCGCTGGTGGTTTTCAACTTCTCGAATGAACATGCTCTGATTCTTGAGTGTCAGGTTTTCTTCGCCCTTAATTCAAGCTTTCAAGTATTGTGTTAATTATTAGACTCCATGTTGGGTAAAAGTGCTTGGCCCAGGAACCTAAACTTTGAGAAGTCAAACTTGGAATGCGATTAAAAAGAGGGGGAGGGATTGCTGTAACACAGAACTTCCTGTCTCCCTCTATCGAGTGCATTCTGGAACTACAACAACTGTCCTACAAACATCACGGATATACTCAGTGTGGCTACGAACATTAATCTGAAGAAATCATGAGTGTGTTGGAATGTTTTTACAAATTCTCATAAAAACTTGAAATTTGCAGCTTCCTAAAATATTTAGACTTTTTCTCAACCCTTAGCCCTACTCTGAATTCTGCCAGATTCACTCTTTCAGGAATTTTGGAGCGGAGCCGGCTATCTCCGCAGTTTTTCCTCACACACAATCACAGGCGCTTAAAACTACCACCCGTAAACTGACAACACTTTTGCTGAGAAGCAAATGCCACACAATCAATAACTAATATCTTGAATAACTGAGATATTTGAGGCTACCTGAGCAAACCAGCAGAACAGACATAATCAACCCTGGCGGGAGAAGACAGTTAATTCTGAGAAATCCAAAGAAAGATGGTTGTTACCTAGAATAGACTGAACATACAAGGAGTTTCCCTTTCCTGAAAAATGAGCTTGGTTTAAAAACTTACCCACCCACCGCTTCCCTAACAGAATCAGTCCAGCTTTTTAAGTATCATGGAGCATGTTTAACTGGCAACCTTTAGCAGTGAATCTCTTTCCGCTTTTGTCTAATGACTATGTGTTAGCTTGTTCCAAGAGCTTCCACTGGCATCTCAGGGCCAACTCGACAGCAGGGGGGCGGTTACTATAACAACTGACAGCTCTCGTGAATTCTGAAAGGCCCCTGAGTAGCCATTTGAGAAACAGTTATTGAGCAAAAAGTTGCCTGGGATCGGCAGCATTAGCTGCCATGTGAACCAGATCTCCAACCACAGTCACATGGAGAAAGGAAAAAAAGAGGTGACCACCTCCAGGAACAGCTGGGGACCTCAAAAGACTCCCTACCCCCATCCCTTTTAGCATCTCAGAGCAAGATAGTTTAACACCACGGTGTCATCATAAACTCAAACCCTCTGAGGTAAGCCATATTTTGGCATCACAAAATGCGCTTGAGCTTTCCCCAATGGCTTGACACATTGTCAAGCTTTGAAAAGCTGAATTGTAAAAATCATTCCTAATGATTAAAAAAAGTCTTGAAATACGGCCACAAATATGGGTTCCAAAAAGAAGAGAATGGCAGACTCACCAGTTTTAAAAGAAAAAAATGATGCCAGAACACCTGTGGTCCAGTAAATGGTCTGTTGTCAGAAAAGATAAAGGTGATCACACAAACCCACCAAAAATAATGACTTAGAAGCTCAGAGTTTTCCAAATGAGAGAAAGTTTTATATACACCTACCTTTTTGATTCTCACTCTCTCCCTCAGCATTAAAAGGACACTCAGCAACTAGGACTGCCCCAGTGCCTTTGCACACGAAGAATCTTCCAGAAAAGAATCTGACTGTACTCCTAACAGTGGACTTTTCTTTGCATGAAGGAAGGGCAGTTTGGCAGAGTTTGCCCTAAGAAACAATGAATGTGCCATGATCCATTGTTTCTGGGTCATCTCCTACACAGCGACCTCTGCTTGGACCACTTCTCCTTTTTCTTTGTTTTGTAAAAAATACAGCCCAAACATTCTCTCCTCCAAGAAATTCTTCTTGGCTCCCTCTCCTTCTCACCTACCCTGGCTGTGGTCAGAGTCCCTCCCAGAACACACTATTTTCCTTGATCACTGTTGCAACCCAGGGGAATGCAAATTCAACCACCCGCAGGGGCCAAACAGGCAAGCAACAGCAGGGAGGGCAGAGACTGGCAAAGTGGCAAGGGAATGCCTCTCCACAATGGGCCACCACGGCTCCATCCAGCCACCAACGACACAAGGGAATCTGAGAACAGTGTTGCTAAATTTTCCAGTTTATCACAAGAAGCCAGACAACTGAGGTTTTCCCTCAAATCTATTTTCTAAATAATTCAAGATTTAAAAAACATGTCAGCTAAATAAAACTGGTCTGGAGACCACCAGTTTTCAACCTCTGTTTGGGATAACCTTGGTTTACCTGCTCCTTTCTTCCTCTAAGGTCTGAGCCCCTTAAATGCAGGAACTCTGTCCCCTCAATGGTTCTGCAGTGCCTGGAACCAACCAGATGCTTAAGAAATGTTAAATGAACTAACAGAGGAATAAATGGGCCAGTCATAAAGGCTCTTAGGTCAACAAAATACCCAAAACCCTAAGTCTGAGAAATTCCAAAACTTACAAGCTGTTTGACCCTGGACAAGTTATTCCCCCTTCTGGAAACTCTTTCCTCTCTTGGACAAGGATGATGCAGGCCCTGATGCGCCTTGCCTACCACACATGGCTGCTGGAGGATTCAATAACATTAGGTGTTCTCTGTATTAATTCAGCCATTAATGCTGGTTATTAACAGGGGTGTTTCCTCTTTCCCATATCTTCACAGTCACCTGCATGGGAGAAATCATTCTTATGACACTCGTTCTCCTTTGTGACTTTGCTGGGGTGAAAAGGGGACAAACACCTATACCAAAATCCAGTCATCATCAAGTAGACTCGGAAGTGTCGGCCGCTAGAGCAGATGGGTGAAGAGCATGTGTCTGGGCTCACAGCAGCTCTGGTGTCATTGTTGCTACTGTGGCAGTACAGGAGGGATCTGCGTTCCAGTGAGGCACATGTGGTCAGTCATCCCTCGAGCAAGAGAGGGGTGTTACCACATGCCACCCTCGACTCTCGCATGCATCTGTTTGTTTGCCTGAGCCTCCATTATGCCAACACAAATCTCCCACACATTTGCGGTTTGCATCCCTTCATATTTATTACACTCTGTCTCCCACTGAACATCCAGGGAAGAAAAAAAATTGCAATGTCAACAAAACTCACTTGTTTTCATGAACAGCATTCTTAATGAGGAGGCACCAACACATGGCAAAATTTCTGAAAAATCTAAAGATGGGACTTCGAATAAAAGAGAGACCTTTTCCTATTTGCATACATGGCTAAATTGGTGTTGACTGATTTACCACAGAATTTACAGATGGCTCGGTCATGTGCTGAAGTGAATCTACCAGATCAGAGTGTGAAATCCTTCTCATACCAAATTTTAACAAACCTGGGTCAGATGTTACAATTCCCACTTAGAGAGTTTCCAGTTTTCTGTTCCAGAATCTGCCGTTAGCTCAGCCTTATCTGAATTTGGGAAGTAAAGCTGCTCCATACTTTTGGAAAGCCTTTTTCCAGGCTAGAGTTATGGTCAATAAGATATTACATTTAGTATCAAGAAAACTAGCACTCATCAGCTGGGACTAAGACAGATCAAACAGGTTAAATTATTCAACATCAAATTCTTCTCAAATAATGGAGATGTAACTGAGTGAATGCCACTAATCAGCTTCCAGAACACCTGAAACTATCACTGGTTTTTTAAGTTTTCTTCCACGTGATTTTGGCAAATCCAAAACAAAGGATGATTTATATCTGGCCTTACCGCCACATACAGCAGCGGAGACATCCCCTTTTCCTGGAGTGTGTTTTGGACACACACTATAAAAGTAGATTGTGGAGGGAAGTATATGCCTCCAGGCACACTAGTCCTCCTCTGGACAAGATAACGTACTGGTTAAGACAGTGGACTATGAAGACAAATTGGCTGGGTTCAAATCCACAGTCCACCAAAAATTAACACTGTGACTTGGGCATGTCACATGATCTTACTAAGCCTCAGTTTTCTGATCTGCAAAATGAACATAATACTAATTATTTCCTAGGATTTGTATACTAATTAGGTGGGGGTGTAATCTTCTGAGTACATGTCTAGTATGATACATAGTCATAAAAGGTTCTTTGCTTGGCCGGGCACAGTGGCTCATGCCTGTAATCCTAGCACTTTGGGAGGCCAAGGCAGGTGGATCACCTAAGGTCAGGAGTTTGAGACCAGCCTGGTCAACATGGTGAAACTGTTTCCACTAAAAATACAAAAATTAGCCGGGTGTGGTGGTGGGCGCCTATAAATCCCAGTTATGCAGGAGGCTGAGGCAGGAGAATCGCTTGAACCCAGGAGGTGGAGGTTGCAGTGAGTCCAGATCGCACCATTGCACTACAGCCTAGGCAACAAAAGTGAAGCTCCATCTCAAAAAAATTTTTAAAAAAGGGGTTCTTTGCTTAAGAACCTTTAGATATACAACCTTTTCAGATGTACAGAGCCATTTCAGGGGTGAGACATTTCTCATCAGAACAATAAGAACTACCTTCTAAGCAACGTCCCTCAGGATTACAGAAAAAAAATTAAAAATATCTTTGTAATACAACTCTAAGCAGACAGAAATGCCTTGCTCATAGTAGCTACGCTATTCTACAGCACAACTAATAAACAAGCTGCACCCCCTAGCACACTGATTGGACACTGGACACATAGCTTCTCTCCCACCATTAACCTCAAATTATGCAAATCCAAAAGAAACCTTCCAAAAATTTTCCTCTTCTCTCTGAGTGGCAGCAGCTGTGCTGCTCCAAGTCTTTTTCAGGAACGTCAGCACATTAGTGCCATATAAACAGCTTCTCTTGTCCAAGATGCGGAGCTCCTGGAATGCAATTTTTGACTGCTGCAATTCAAAAGGTGTGTTTTACTACCATCTTAAGTAATAAGGCCAAAACGGCACACTTCGAAAACTTTCGATTTGATTCTTTTTCCCTTATTTCCAATAGCACCGAACCACTACATGGTTGATATGGACTGCAATATTTGTAAGGCACACAATAGGGTGCCATTAAAGCTGTAACTGTCAGTTGATTTTATTTTTATTATCTGCCTCACAACCCTGTCCCTTGTCCAAAATCACTTTGCATACATTTCTTCAAGTTCTATAGCAACTTCTGTGTTATTACAGAGTCTGGTTCCTACAGCTCTTCAAGGCAGACCTTTGCAAGGGCCATTCAACCTACCTGAAACATCTCAGTTAAAATATTTTAAAATAAATGTCTCCCCAAAGATCCATGTTGCTGCCTATAAAAACACTGCTCAAATAGTCCCCGATGAGACTGATATCTGAGGTCTCTCAGACATACAGGTATCTGAGGTTTCTACTCATAGTTTTTAGTTTCAGCCAAATTTCAAACAGACTAATGATTGGTCTCCAAAGTTCTTCCTTTCAGGAAACATATACATAACTCAATGATGCCAATGGGTCTAAATATTTAATAATACTATGGCAGTGCTTAACAAATACCCACGTGTTCCACCTACATCATCTGTGTTCTTGGGGCTGTTTGACCATCTGCAGCCAGAGGTGAATGAAGGAGTGAAGGGTTCCACTTCTAGGCCAAGCAGTTGAGAGCTCGGTGCCTTCTTGACTTCTCTTTCCCTGCTACAGCAATTTGGGAGATACGTGCTCCAGAAAGAGAAACCACCAGTGGAAGAGGGCTGCCCAACCCTATCAGACCTCACGTGGGTGAGAAGTAAACCTCTGTGTGCTATGAAGCCACTGGGGTGCTAGTGCAGCAGCAACGACGCTCACTCTAATATAGCCGACTGGGAATTAATAAGGCTGGCCACTGGGCTTCAGAGTTGTTTCCAGGGGTTGGGGAAGGGAATGGGGACACGTCTTTAACCCAGTTACTTAGGAATGTCCTCCTCTGGAATTGCCTTTAAGGCCTATCAGGAGCATCACCCAAAGCAATTTCATTAACTTGATAGTCACCCCTTTCCTTTTGTGTCCCAAAGTGGTTCTGCTCAGTTGGTTAACCTACATTTATGCTATATTTAGCTCCAAACAGATGACTTTTGTCTATTTCTAGGATAAATACTTTGCACAACTGAGATTCTTCAAAAGAATGAACTCTATAAAGAAATTCCAAAAGTTATTTTCAAGCATGTTGTATGCATTGGACATATTGGAAACTTTGTACAGCTATACAATTGGATGACATTTAAAGGACAAAATTCATTTAGATCTGTGCATTTGATTTTATTAAAAAACAACTTCATTTGAGGCGTACCAGGACCCAGACTTGCATTTCCATTTTTCCCTAAAGTCAGATCTGGTATAACACAACTAATGCCTGCATATTCACCAGGAGCCAGGCACCAGGACAAGCATTTTCCATAGCTTGCGCTGGATCCTCACATGAACTGTGGCCCATTTCTTAACTATATGTTGCAGATGAGGAAACTGAAGTTGGTGAAGAAGTCTTTGTCTAAGGCAGCGTTTCTCAACCTGGTTTTCACTGGCAGCTCCTCTAAGATGGCCCTTTGAGAACTTTCTCCCCCTAACTGCCCAGTGCCAATTTTAGTACCATCAATGCACAGTGCTATTTATGCATATGCACACCTGTGTTTTATACACAAAATACGTTTATAAAAATCTCCCCAAAACAAATTCACACCTTGAGAGATGATAGCACTGCTGGTGGGAAACACGTCCCACAGCTGCACAGATAGACAGTGTGCTGGACTGTGGCTCCAAATCCAAGCTATGTGACTACAGGCCCATGTTACAGTCTCTGGACACAGTAGTGTTTCGCTTTGATCTTGCCCTCCTGCAGTTTGGCTCCATCAATGCCTTTCCATCGTCCGCAGGGTAAGGCACATCTCCCTTCGGTGAGGCCCTCATGATCTGCTCCAACAACACCGAGCCACGTGTATCTGCTTGCAGTAGGCCAGGCTTTTTCTCCTGAGCCTCACTGTTCCACACCCTCCTCACCTGGCTTACAGCTGCTTGTGCTTCAAGGCCCAGCCTGGACATCAGGTCCTCCAGGGAGCTTTCCCTGACCCCCAACCCCCATGCCAGGCTGGGCTGAAGCCCTTCCTATGTGCTGTTATAGCAACTTGGATTTACATTTCTTCAAATACTTCCCGTGCTCCATTATATTTACTCATCTGCCTCTTCCAATGGACTGTGAGGGCCAAGGGACCTCGTCTCTAAATCTCTAGGCCCACCAGGATGCATTGCAGGAACTCTGTAAGCGTTGTATAAATAACAGGAAGCTGAAAATGGTTCCAGTGCACAGGCAACAGAAATAGCTTTATAATTTTTTAAGTAGCACAATATTTGGCTGAACTTCCTACTCACTTTCTTAGGTCTTGACGGTCCTTTGGGAAACCACCCCTTGTTTGCCTTCGGTCCAAGGTTCTGATGACAGCGGCACTAATCCTTCTTCTGGGCTCCAGACTTAAATCTAAGACCTAGGCCTGACAAGACCGTTCTATTCTTTTGGCCACCAGATGACTCCAGGGATGGTCAAATGACGTAAGTCAGTAATAAGAGATACCATGTTGAGACTTAAGTGGAACTATTAGAGGAGAAAGATTCCCTTTCCACTGGCGTGGAGGCATGTAAGTCTAACACGGCCAGAGGCTGCTCTGTGGGAACAGGCAGAGGGCCTGCTTGAGCGAGAAGACCGCACAGAGAGCAGATCCTAGGGACTGAGGGCAAGAGAAACAGACAGACAAAACCAGCCAAGCCCTGATGCTCCAACCTACAAATCCAGCCAAGCCCAATGCTCCTGAACTTCTCAGCTCCATGAATTGAGAACTTTTTTTTTTCTCCCTTAAGCTTAAGGCATTTTGAAATGGATTTTTGTCAATTGGGACAGAAAAGGCTTCTGACCAACACAGTGGGCGATGATATTGCCAACTATTTGGCCCACCGCAGACATTCAACAAATTTGAGTTCTCTTTCTCTTCCTTGGTCAAAGAATGTGGGTCAAAAAGAAAGGACAGTGATAGTACCTACCATACGGATCTGTTGTGTGAGATGGTGCCACCCAAAGGTTTGTCACAGTGCCTGGCACTCAAAAAGGACACAATGAACATTAGCACTAACACCATTGTACAGCAGGAGACTTGGAAGAGACAGAATTCAGAGACCTTCAGTTTAGTTTTCCACTCTTTCATGAACCTATTAAATTGTAGTTACCAACAACCCAGAGTGAACACTCTCAAAAATTAGAACAATAACTGCAAAAGGCCAGTCCTTGGTTGTGGTAGAAAATGCTGCCACCGTGAGCAGGTGTGAACTTCCTGGTGCCAGGCCTGCCACCTGAGGAAATGATCCAGAAGGTTGTGATCTGCCTGAATGCTCTACTTATGTCAAGTCTGCCAATCCGTCCAGTCTGACTGAGCCTCAAAAGGCAGAAAAGAAGCGCTGTTGTTCTAGCTAAGGAACTGCATCGCCAAAGGGAAACACACGTCTCCTCTGTATTCACCAATTTTCTATGTCAGCTCCCCAATGCTTCCTTCTTTCACATTAATAATAATTTTTAAAAAGTTGGACTGGAAAAAGTTCCTTGTCCCCTCTAGGCTGTATGCTTAGCCAACTCATTCATCTTACCCTAATTTAATTTTACTTTCCTTGCTCTGTAAGAATTTTCTTCACATTCATTTTTTGTGCTACTGGGATGGGGAATTTGGTAAAAGCTCAAGTCCAGACTCTGTTGGATGAAGTTGAAAGCTCTGGTTACTTTAAACAAAGCGTTTGAAGAAATACACATATATAATAAACATCATAAAAGTATTTCAGACAGAAAATATTAAGATATTGTTCAATTCCTATTTTCCATTTGGACTGAGTTCTTCAGAAGTATAAACAGTTGTCATTTTTAAAGGGAAAATACATTTGAATGGAAGGATTTTAAAGCTGTTTACTATGTTACGTAGCCCTTCCCTATAAGAAACTTGCACTAAATACTCATGGTTTGGCCAGCCTGGTATTGACGCTTGTTTGGCTCCATGCCCCATGATCTTTCTTGGTCACAGTGATCCAATTAGGGGTGGGTAGAGGATCCAAGGTGGGCCAGTCAAAAACAATCTGGAGGGTTTTGCTAGAATTGCTGGGTACAAGGTGTTTCTTTATGCTGTGGCAGCTGTGGGACCTCTCTGCTCCCCTGTGGTAATGGTCTGAGACTAAAACCACACAGCGCTCAACAGAGCCAAGAGATAGGCGTACTGACCTTTGTTAACCTCAACTGATTAGTTAAACTCACACTAGATGGACTCCGATTTACCAATAGGCTTCAAACATATTTGCAAAACACATTTTCCTGGAGAAGGGAAGACATGGAGGTGAGTCTAGCGTTCCTATGCTCACCCCAAAATACAACACACTTCATAATCTAGCTGGTCTGCAGCACTAAAGTACTTATGGTTACAGTCAGATGCCTGGGGAAACCTGAGATGACTTCCTTCCTTAATCTCCTGTTCCAGCCAATTAGGAACAGACCCAAGGACACACCACCAATCTGCCAGCAGATTCTATCGCTCCCACCTTCAAAATAGATGTATACGCAATGAATTATCACCACCTGCACTGCTACCTGCATCTGAGCCACAATCATGTCCTTCTTGAACTAGTCCAGTGGTCTCCCCAGTGGTCTACGATTCTGCCACTGCTCCTCTTCAGTCTGTATTTAACACAGCAGCCGAGTAATCTTGAAGTCAAATTACAACATTCTTCTGTACCAAATCCTACCCATCTTCGAGTGAAAGGCAATGCATTAACGATGGCCCACAAGGCTGTGCGTGACCCGTTTCTTTCTGATACCCGCTTCTGCCACCTTACCCCTGTACTCACGTCTCAGCCCCACTGACCTCTGGCTCTTCCTGGTACACACCAGGCACGTCCCTGCCTCAGGGCCTTTGCACGTGCCGTTTCCTCTATTTGGAATTTGCCACAGATGGAGTCCATTTGGTTCCTTCCTCCTTTAGGTCCTCGCTCAGGTCTCATCTTCTTGACCACTCAGAACATTCCCCTAGTCCCCCACAGGCCCCTCTGCTTTCCAGATTTAGTTTTCTCCATTATCCACTTACTACCATCTTAGAAATTACATGTTTTAATTACTTGGTTTGTTTATCGGCTGCCTCCTCCACTAAAATGCAAGCTCCATGAAAGCCAGGACTCTTACCTGTTTCGCTCACTTTTTCAGAAATCACTTGTGCCTAGAAGACTGGCACACAGTATGGGCTCAAATTTAATTGAGTGAATGGCAAGAAGGGAGGGAGAGATGAAGATATGACACCTGTTTCTTACTGGTGAAGCCTGTTGGATACAAGGCAGAAGCCTCCTGCGTTAGTCTGAGAGGGGAAGGCACCCAGGCCAACCAAGTGGGCCTGACGGAGTTGCTCAGCTGAACTGGCTGAGATGCTCCAGCTGAGAAAACACAACTTCTAAACAGGCTGCAGCCTGGCCTCCCACGGGAAGCACTGAGACCCAGGATAGCTTCTGCCATTTTAATCTTCCATGTATTCAATACCACACGAAATGCTAAATGTTTTCCTATCATTCAGTTTGATTTTCAGCAAAAGACTATGGAAAAAAATTCTAAGGTAAAGAGGAGTTATGATGTGGCTACGACAAAGTAAAGCATCATTTCAGAAAAACTGCAAATGCTATGACTTGTTAACTCGTTTTGCTGGTTCTGAAACTAACATTCAAAATGGTCATGGGATTTGAATTTAGCAAGTAGCAGAGCTGGGATTTGAACTTGGATCTCCCTGATTCTCAAACAAAAGCCTCTTCGGTACTAATTCCCAGAAGCCGGCCATAACTGCCTTGATCCCAAAAGTGGCTCTGGCCCTGCCATCGTCTAACGGAGACACGAGGGTCTCCCACGTGGCAAGACAAGAAACACTCAAGCTGTCTCACCTTCCTGAATGCAGAGGCCACGGGATTCCCCACCCACGAGCGAACCCTGGCCAGCATCTGGCCCCCGTATCTACTCTGTAGGTGCTTCCTGGCTTACCTCCAGTAAACGAGCACAGCAATGAGAAGGATGAGGCACACGAAGGTCAAGGCTGACACCACAGTCAGAGGGATGATCCACTCCATCCTCCCTGGAGCGGGGCGGCTTATCATTCCGGACGTATTTTTTTCCGCTGCCAAGAGAAATCATCCCAGTTAGAGGACAGAGGTTAGTGGAGGTGGGAGCCAGAATATGATGCAGAGTTCTGTTCCAGTTTTCTGTGGTTTCTGGAGAACTGGGGCACTTGCGCTGGGCTGCCCCGTAACAGGAGGGGCAATCTGCAGCCCTTACCGTTTCCTGCCCCGCCCCAACTCACACATACAGGGCCTCGTCTGTGGACTGCATTCTGTAATTGGCAGCGACATGGATTTACAGATAAGAGTTCGAGGTGTTTTTAAAGACAGCCGTGCAGAAGACACAGACATTCCGGCTTTACTCCAAGAACATGACCGACCCAGAAGGGCCGTTGGATGGGCGGAGGATGTGTGCTCAAGTCTCTGAAAGAAGCAAGGGTGGGATGGCTGACCAAGAGCCTCTCAGGTCCTCTAGTGCAAGGGCAGGAGGGCTAGCATGGTGGATTTCACCAGGATAACTAGGAGCACTGGCTGTGACTACCATGGCCATCTGTTCTTTGCTGCTCAGCATCCGTTACCCCTTCCTGTAGTAACAACTACACCCTGATTCTGCTTTGGGAAACCACCTTTCCCTAACAGACACAGTCACGGTGGGACAATCATCAGAGTGTAGGGCTCCCTGCTCTGGCCAATGAAGTGGCACTGAAGCCAGGACAACGGCGTCTCGCCCTGGAATCTCAACCACCAACTCTAAGACTGAGCAACAGCGTATCCCTGTGTCCATGGGCTCCCACCACACAGATCCCCAGAGATCCCGTTTTTCCTAAAATCTGCTTCTCCAGTTTTTCCTTTGATCCCATCACCTACCCCAGAGCCTTCCAAAAGCTCCTATCTTCTTTCCTAAAGACAGGAAGCCATACCTCACCCTCTTCCCAGAGCACGTATGTAACTAGCAGCCACAATCCAGAGGTTAGCAGGGAAAGCTTGCCAAATAGTTCAGGACTTTCTCTGGTCAGCCAATACCTGTTAACAAGGCAGCTCCTTCCTCCACCTCTCCAGGCCCCGAATATCTTCAGAAGTCCCCGGGAGCCTCAGCAGAAGATCCTATCTTCCCTTCTACTGTCGGAAGATGCCTGGAACGTGCCAGGTGGCCCAAATGAAGCTCGGGTGGGGTGCTCGGGCTGGGAAGAGCACAGGTGCACAGAGGCAGGCAGTGAAAAAGCAAAGGTCGCCTGTGACCACAGGGAGAAGCCCCTTGAAAAATCGAACACTGGCTGCAGGCTGACTTGAGCCCAGCAAGGATTCCTCCTGCAGTGCAAAAATGAGGCCAGTGTTCACCCAGCCCCGAGCATCCCTCTGCAGGATGGACTAAATGCGGAGCTAATCAGGCTGAGTTTCCAGGTGAGAGAAGGTAGGCTGAGTAGGGAAGAAAGAATTGGCTGTGGGAGCAGATTTTTAAAGAGGCAAGACTCTCGAATCAGGAAGAAGTGTGTTACGATGCGTTTCACTGAATTTCTTCTAATGCATTTTATGTTGACCACCTCCTTTGTTCCAGGCACAGGCCTGTGACGCAGACGAGACCTGATGTATCCCCAGCTTACAGGTAAGAAGACAGAGTGAAGTAGGTGAAGCACACTCTGATTAAAAACTACCACATCAGGCAGGGCGCGGTGGCTCATGCCTGTAATCCCAGCACTTTCGGAGGCCGAGGAGGGTGGATCACAAGGTCAGGAGTTCAAGATCAGCCTGGCCAAGATGGTGAAACCCCGTCTCTAATAAAAATACAAGAAAATTAGCCAGGCGTGATGGCGGGCGCCTGTAATCCCAGCTACTTGGGAGGCTGAAGCGAAGAATTGCTTAAACCTGAAAGGCAGAGGTTGCAGTGAGCCGAGATTGCGCCACTGCACTCCAGCCTGGGCAACAGAACAAGACTCCATCTCAAAAAAGAAAAGAAAAAAACCACCACAGAGCACTTTGCTGTTTATACAGTACCTTCCTAGCTATGCCAGGTCATTTTCTTAACCTCCTGCTCCATTTTTTTATTAGGATAGATTCTTACCAAGCCCCCACTGTGCACAGGCCTGGTATAAAGGGATGGGGACACAGCAGTACATCAGACAGGAGCCCTGCTGTGCCATGGGGAGGAGTTTTTTAAAGGAGGCGAGGTGGGCACATGAACAAGTAATTAGAATACAATGAATGCGGTACCAGAGGAAGCACAGGGGGCCATCGGGGAATAGCTCTCCAAGCCCAGGTCTCCACAAGCTCCCCAATGAAGGCAAAGTGTTGAAGGATGAAGGGGAGTTAGCCAGACAGACCCTGGGAGAAGAAGGGCGTTCTGGTCGGACACCATCAAATCAGTGGGAGTACAAGATTGAGAGGGAGGAGAACTAAGATGGAGAATTGGAAGGCAAATGCTCCCAGGGCCTCGTAGGCTGAAATAAGGATACGGATTTTAGTTCGAAGGGCAGTAGAAACTACTGCAGGGTTTTAAGCCACAGCATACATGGATCAGACATGCCTTCTCTCCATCACCATAATGCTTTTATTGCAGACCTCTGGTGGCTGGCCAGAGGAACCAGAGTTGCAAATAAGAATAATTTCTTGGGGCCCCAGAAGGGGGCAGCCCAGCCAGGCAATCATCTGGCTGGTGGTGGGGGCATCTTAAAGACCTAGAAGTCCTGTTAATGGAAAAAATGTTGGGAGGGTTGACGCTATAGGCCACGTGTTCAATTAAAATCAGTATGCACTCTGGGAAGCCCTTGGGTACAGGAGGGACTCTCAGTGTCTTACTTCTCTCCTTGCTCCTTACAGAACAGGATTCTTGTCTGTATTGCTTGCTACACAGAATTCAAACTCCATGTCCTATTCATCCCAAACCACAGAAAAGAACTCTTGGCCAACATCGTCTCTCACACTTACATTCCTAAACAATCACTGGCAGTACCACCTCTGTGTAATTTCTATCCCTCTTTTCCTCTTTTTTGAAACTGTCTCACTCTGCCACTGAGACTGGAGTGCGTGATCTCAGCTCCGCCTCCCAGGCTCAAGCAGTCCTCCTACCTTAGCCCTCCAAGTACCTGGGATTACAGGCATATGCCACCATGCCAGGCTAATTTTCATATTTTTAGTAGAGATGGGGTTTTACCATGTTGCCCAGGCTGGTCTCAAACTCCTGACCTCATGTGATCCTCCTGCCTCGGCCTCCCAAAGTGCTGGGATTACAGGCATAAGCCATCATGCCCAGCATATTTCAGCCATTCTAAAACCAGTAAAAAGTGACCACTCCAGAATTTCTAGGCCTTGGGAAGGGGTTAGGGAGTGACCATCTGGTTGTGTGGATCAGTGGCACATTATATTGTCCTTGATGCCACAGGGGCATCTCTGTGTTGATGATAATGTCTGTCCCCCTCTCTTCCTTCATAGGGTGAGTGTTCAGGTTTCATCAGATTCTCAGAGAGGTCCAGGCCCCAGAAAAAGTATGAACTACCAGCATGGAGAGACAATGAAGGTCCAGAGGACAAGGCTCTTGAGGTCACAGCCGACCAAGGTCAGAGCTGGGCTCAAACTTGATTTCCATGATGGAGTGAGTCATCTCTCCCTCTAACATTTCCTGAGAGTGTGATTATTGGCGCAGGGTGTGGTGGGGGTTCCCGTATGGGGCTAGAGCCTATCTGAAATCCCACTGTGGACAGTCCCCAAATGGCAGTTTCTGTGGAGTAGCTCTCAGGTTGGCAATAACTTGCAGAGTGAGTGAGAGACCTAAAGAAGGTTTTCTGGTAAGTTTCACTTTGACCTTGACTAATGGCAGGCAGTTTCATTGGCTTGGGTCTTTTACATAAAAGCCAAGCAAAAGTAAGAGTGTGACTGAATTTCCATGTGGGGCGTGATAATGTTGATTTCATTTTCAAATTCACGGTATTGCTTCGTCTTCCTGGTGCCAGGAGCCTGGAACTGGATTCCATCTCCAGGTGACCAGGTGAAATCTGCTCCTGTCACTTTCCTAAGTAGCCCCTCATGATACCCCTGAGTGGGCAAAGCATGGCCCTGCAGGAGCAGGGCCTTCCACCACCCCCGCCCCAGCATCATCTCCTGCTGTTCCCCTTCCCTGTTTCAGCCACACTCACCCAATCAGTGACCATGCTGGGCCACGGTCCTGCCTCTGTCTTTGCCCCTCCCATTCCTACTGCAGGGAGGGCCTTTCCTTTCCTGATGCCAGAATTGATCTTATTGATCCTTCAATACTGGTTCAAATGCTGCCTTCTCTGTGAGGCTTCCCGAAGCCCCCAATTTGTACTATCTCTTAAAGGCAGAGTAGAGATTATAGGTTCAAATCCTGGCTCTGCCATTTTCTGTGTGACCTTTAATCCAGTTTGGGCTTGGAGTTCTTCATCTATAAAATGGGATAAAAAGAGCCTGCTTCATCGAACTATGGGGGAATTCAATGTAAGAACGCCTAGAAGGGTGCCTCATATCAAGCAAATGCCAAGTACCACCACCACCACCACCATCATCATCTTGTGTTACCTTACTGCATACATCACACTCAACTATAATTGCTCTTTGTTACTCTAGTCCCCAAAGGCAGGGCTGATTTCCATCTCTCTATGAAAGAACAGTAACAAAGCTCTGCCTCCTACTAGCCATGCAACTCTGGGCAACTGACCTAACCTCTCTGTGCCTCAATCTCTTCCTCTGTAAATGAAAATTATAATATTGCATACAGCATCGTGGTGGCATGAAGATTAAATGAGCTAATGCATACAGAACACTTAGAATGCTGCCTGGCACCTGGTTAATGTTAACTATTGCGATTATTGTCATCATTACACATCCCAACTTTGGCAACAACATCACCCGCCATAATCCTAGCAGAGGCATCATTACTTATCATTAGCACCACTCTCTTCCTCATCAGCATCCTCACACAGCAGCAGGAGAAGGTGAGTGCTCACTGAGTGTTTGCTGAATCTGACTTTTCTCTGTAACATCTGCGTGTGTAAGTGGCAGTCATACAGAACTTCAGATGTGCTGGGCATCAGCACAAGGGGCTGCCTGTGATGATTCTGATAAAGAGCTATGTAAGGCTGTTGGGCCACACACGGTCGTGGAGAGTCCCTTATGCTGTGCTGAGGTGCAGAATCCAAGAAGTAAAGAGACAGGAAACTGAAGAACTGGTGAAGAGCATCTGGACTCGGGGGGCCATGCCACCTGTGAGCGGAGATCAGCAAGTGCCCCCAATGCCCAGAAGCATCTGTATCTATTAGGTACAAGCAGGAGGCAGGGTTGTGAGTGAGGTCATCATCTATAGGCTTAGTAATAGGGCATACATAATCACGAGTCACAAGTGAGGGGGCCACCCCATTATGTCACTTGGGCAGAGAGGTGGGCCATGCGCAGTAGGGGGCATGCCATGTGCAGTAGTAGAGGGTCGTGTACAGAAAGGGGGTCCACCTCCATTAGGTCACCGAGGCAAGGAGGTGGGCTGTGTGCAACAGCTGTCATGCGCAACACTTCTTATCTGGGGGCTGGAGACTTCAAAGGATTTCTAATAGAAGGATACTGTAAGGCAATGCAGTGGGAGCTGACAGACTTGTGCTCTTCTCTTAAGATATTTATGGGAGGATGATTTGAGCTAGCACAGAAGCGAGAAAAGACTGACAGGGTGTACAGCCACCGTGACTGGTCACACCAGAGGGGTTCTTCTCCCTTGGTTACTTCCAGGATCTCAGGCCTGAGGCCTACTTTCCACAGGAACTGGATGCAAGGTACTACAACTCCTGTATCAGGAGGAGAGGCTCTTGCTCCAAGCCTGCCATACAGCATATGCCCTTTCAGTCAGGGACGCCACCACCTGGGTCTTTGGTTCTTGTCCTGGTCTAGCTTCTGTTCTGTGACTGCTCTAGGCATTCCTCCTACTACAAACTACTATATGGTTATATAGAAGAATTCTATAAATCAGCACTAAATGTGTCAGTACAGCTCTGACTACAATACCTATATGATTATATAGAAAGATTATATAGAACTAAGTATGCTAGATACAAGTATTAAGTATGATTATATAAGCTAGATATATGTAAGCAGTAAGTTATACTTCCGGCACTAATTCTATAAACTAATATATGATTATATATAAAGGATTACATAAAGGAAATAGCTGAGTAATAACACTATGAACTAAGATATTCTTCAGGCACTAATTGTGCCTGGGGTCTAGACAGTTCTCCTTCCTCGGTGCCCATGGTGGGTGATACCCACAAGCTAGAATCTCAAAGTTTGCCCTGAGACTAGACTGTACCATACTTCTTTTTTCCCCATTTTTTTGGTAGAGACACTTTCTTGGTATGTTGCCCAGGCTGGTCTCAAACTTCTGGGCTCAAGGGATCCTCCTGCCTCTGCCTCCCCTCAAAGTGCTGGGATTATAGATGTGAGCCACTGTGCCTGGCCCCCATACTTCTTGCTGTGTCCTTCAGAAGAAACACCCGTCCTACTGCCTGAATCCATCTGTGGCCCTAATAAAACAGCAAACTGCTAGGTCTACTAAGAACACAAAAAATGTGACACTGAGTATACACCCATCTCATTACATGCCCTCAGACAGTGACGATCCTCGAGGCCAACCTTCCCCACGCCTAGGCCTCTAGAGACCAGAACATGATGGAGGCACTTCTACACTCCAGACTAAGGCAGACCTGAGTACAAATTTTGACTTAGTTCTTTCCAGCTGTGTGGCTTTGGGTAAATGACTGCCCATCTCTGAGTGTCTGTTCACTCCTGTATCAAAGGGAGAAAAATGATAATACTCACCTCTCAGGGGAATCCTGAGGATGAAAGAAGATCGTCTATGTGAAAACAGACTGTGTAAGTTATGGCTATATAACTTATAGGACCAGATGCAAAATGAAATCATGGGGCCCATTCAAAAGTTATTGAACAGTTTTGAGAAGGTGACAGTAGCGTATGAGAGAGTGTGAAGGCAAGCACAGGCCCTTCCGAGCACAGGGTCTATGTGAGTGCACAGGCTGCCTGCTCATGAAGCCACTCCAGATCAGTCAGGCACCAAGCACAGTGCCTGACACAGAGGAGGTGCCCAAGAAATGTTCATTCTTTTCTTTCCTTCAATGGAGCCAAGCAACCATGCTGACAGTATAGTAACACTAGACACTCCCATCTGCCAGGAGCAGCACACATTTACTCAGCACTTTGCTGGAAACCTAGCTGCCCCCTAAAGAGTCCAGTGGAACGGAGCTGCCCAGTGACTGGGGGTTGCGTCCCTCCATGATGCCCAAAGTGTGACACCAAGGTAAGTAAAGGACCTCTGAGCTCACAGAATGCCTCCTCACCTCCATCTCTGTTTCATCCATGTGATGGTTTTCCCAGCGGCACTAGTCCTTCGATTCCTGCCTGACGTGGGTTATGAACTGGCAACCCTGGTTTGATACCCTTTCCCAGTAATTATTTTTTAATTGTGAAACAGCTGCCAATATTTAAAAAGCAAAAGAGCTGAGATAAAAATCGGCAATGGAAGCTTCCACTGGAAAACGTTCAAAGTTGGGAACAAAAGCCTGAATTCCCACATGGCAAATGTCATTTGGAACCAAGAGGCACATTCCCTTCAGACAGGGTGTGTCTCACTGGTTTGCCACAGTCGTCACTACTCCCTGATGTCACATACCAGACCAGCTTTCCTCACCCCCAACTCCTATTGCCAGCTCACTCTGGCCAGCCTAGTTTCAGTCTGCAAGATGGCACTCTGACCCAATGAGTCTGCAGAACGATACTGACTCAGGTCTTTTAAAAAGGCCTCAAGATCAGAAGTGAAAATCATGGTTTAATAAACTCACCGCGATCATGATACCACTAACCTGGCTCAAGAGAAGAGGCTCTTTCTGTATAGAGCGGCTTTCTCCAATTGCATTTATTTTTGAAGAGGTTTTATTTTTAGGCCAATTAGAAACTAACCATGCTGTTGCTCTGCTCATATAACATGGTCCGTTCTCCTCAGTGCATTTAGATCTGTGTGTAGAAGATGACAATGAGGAGAGGACTATCAACCGATACCCAGTACTTCCCCAGCGGATGTGATGTGCAGGTGAACAGCTAGTCAGAGGGTGACATGAGGCCAGCTAGAGCCCAGACTCAAAGAATGAGCCCGCTCCCAAAAGGCCTTCCCCATGAAACTTGGAGCAAAATGCTAACGAACCCTCTCTGAGCATATGCAGGAGGAAGGTAAGGTTAACAACCTCCCCACAGCCTTTCTCTCTATCCGTCTTTATGTCAGCACCCAGCAGAATCTGAGTAAAGTGCCTCCATTCTGCTTTTTAAAAAAATTAAAAAAAAAAAGAAATACTAAAGTCCTCATCCTGAATTGGTGGGGGTGGTTTTTGTAGCTCTCTGCCACACAACCCACGCTAAACCTATACTATATTGTCCCTTTAACTAAAGGTATAGGAATATTATACTTCTTACAGTTGACTGATGCTATGAGAAAGAGGGAGACATGTTTCTTACTAAATTACAAACAGAACAAAAGTAATGCAATATATAGGGGCTCCCTAACTTGTTTTCTTAAGTTGGTCAAAATGTGAGAAAGTGTTCAGAAGGTTACAAATGTAGAGAAAGCGGAGTCAGGAGCAGGATTTCTCAGAGGCATCAAAATGGAAGTAGGGGCCTGGGGGAAAACTGTTCATTTTAAATGCAGATTATGAGATTCCCATTCCAGAATGTGTTGAATCAATCTCTCTGAGGGTGGCCCAGGAGTCTGCAATGATTTACAACAAGCACCACCACTATCCCAAGCAATCCTCATGCCTATGGAAGTTTTGGAGTCACTCAACTAGGAGGTAGATAAACCCCACATCAGCAAGTTGCTGGAATAGGCTGTTCCTCCTGTGACTACCAGCGACAGGTCAGAAGAACTTCAGCGTGATGCAGACAGAGAGAGAGATGAAAAAACTGCATAAAACATATTTCTATTAGTTGAGATGCCAGATAGATTCATCCTAATCTAATTCTCCCAAATGCAGTCCTTGTTGACCAATTACGCATCAAGTGATTCTTGATGTCAAAATTATTCTGAAATAGTATTGAACTACCTAACGAATACATGTGAGACACCCAACTGATACATGTAAAAATACCTCAGATATCAAAAGAAGAGACTTTCCAGTGTCCTCATTTGCTTTACCATTTCAGTGTTTTTTAAAGAATAAAATGATTTATACTGACCAGCCATGAACAGTTAACATACAACTAGAAAGTGAAGTCAAAAATACTGTTTGCACAGCCCTTTTTATTTTTAGGCCAGCTTACTTACTTCCTTGCTCACCAACACATTTCTTCTGAATGTGGATCATTTATCCTCCTTGTTTTCTATAGTAATTGAAGTGAGTTTTTTTCCCCCCATTTCATCACTATACTTGCATTTAAATTAATTCAAGATGTTATTTACATCTCATTCATATTCAACAGGTGACTATTACTGGCTGATTGCAATTGCAGTCAGCAGAATTCAATGACATATCCCCCAGGCCACCCTTTCACCATGTATCATACAACCATTACCATGTAAGAGTATGAATGATTTCACAGAAGATACCTTCACCTAAATGTGCCTCCTTTAATTATAAAATTCAAAGAACTTCCATGCAGTTGTAATTATTCAGGGAAGATGCTACTGCCTTGAAGTTTCAGCTTTCTAAAAGACCCACCTAGAAAGGAGACTTTTCTTGATCCTCATTTAGACATTAGCCTGCCTTTCAACCTTGATGAAATTAAATCTCAAAGAAGTATTTATATTTTGATTTGAATTACAGTATTTGTAGTGTTCTCATCTTCCAGTGGGACCCAAAATTCTTTGTGGGCAAGAACTGTGTCTTGCATTTTTAATGCACCACAAACTAAAAAGAAAAATCATGAGATATATATCTGGGCTCAAATAATGGCTCCATCACTTAGTTAGGGGCCCTAACCACGTCATTCACATTTTCTAAGCCTTAGTTGTCTCATCAAATGGAATCATAACATCTGTACTTTAAATGGTTATTGTGAGGATCCAATGAGATCATAACAGTGAAGAACTTACGTACATTTTCAACAAGCTTTAAATGTGAATGTAAATAAAGTTTCCCTTTCCTATATTACTCTTCTACATTATAGACACTGAAATACTTTTTTTGAGACAGAGTCTCTATCACCCAGACTGGAGTGCAGTCATGTGATCTTAGCTCACTGCAACCTCCGCTATCCAGGCTCAAGCAATTCTCCTGTCTCCTCAGCTTCCCAAGTAGCTGGGATTACAAAGCATGCACCATGGCCAGGCTGGGCTTGAACTCCTGACCTCAAGTGATCTGCCTGCCACAGCCCACCAAAGTGCTGGGGTTGCAGGTATAAGCCATGGCTCCCAGCCACTGAAACAGTCTCAATTTGACTCTCAGGAGTAATCTTTTGATTTTCAAATCTGACACAAGGCAATGTGCAAGGAAGTTCCAAGAAAATCATACCAAGACAGAAAAAAGAGGAGGAGAAGAAAGAAGGGGAAGAAGGGAAGGAGCTCGAAGAGGAGGATTTGCTTTACTTCTCTACTTCACTGTTAAGTCACCAAGACACTACAGTTTTCAATATTAGTAGACATAGTTCCTAGAAAGTCATAAAAAATCCAGATAAAAGGAAGCAAGGCCTCTGAGGCTAGGATAAGCCTTTCCTGGATAACTTGAGCCAGTGCAGTGACAATTTAATATATGCTTCATCAAATACAGCCTTAACTTCTAGCCTAAGGTGAAAATCAGGGATGGATAAAGCCTTCCTCAAAATCCCTTACAAGCCACCATGTCATCACTCAGCAAGCTCAACACAAGCAGTCCTTCTGCGGAGCTAACTGCGGCCAGGCACCAGGTGAAATGGGTGGCTTTCACAGGGAAGCTGTGTTGTACAGAAAATGAAGATCTTTATGAGCATGGCTCTTACCCTTGTGCCAAGTTGCTGTCACTCTGAGAAGCATGGTAGGAACAGCACGTTCACATCTGCAGTGTCACACTCACTCATAGACTTTATCCTCTCAAAGTCAAATGATGAGTGCAGACACCCTGAGCTGCGAATTATTATTTTCCTCCCTACCTCCCCTCCCTGCTTTCTATTTTTTACAGAGCCCAGAAAATTGAATTCACATAAAATAGACAAGAATTGGGAGCATGGTACAATCACTGTTGTCATAAATTGGGATCACATGATGCCACTGTCCGTAATACCATCTCGCTTAAAAGAAAATGTTTTAATTTCTTATCTATCACTATTACCTTTATTTATTTGAACAAAACAAAAATCTATATGCACCTGCAGGGGTTCTGGTATGGTCTTTACAGCACCTATTCTCTAAGGAGAAAAAAATGAATACCACATAGAAGCCCAGCAAGAAGAAAGTACTCATATTATGACATATGTCTACATATAATAAGAAAACAAGAAAATACTCAAAACTCCTCATGACAGGAAAATAGTAATAATTATAATCTATTATTAATAAATATTGTTAATAAAATATTAATAATAGATTTCCTGACTGAAGCAACATGTTAAAGAATTATATTGTCAAAGCTTCCACCACCAATGGTTAATATTGCTACAGATGTAAGTTCTACCTAGATGATTATCTTAAGAAAAAGAACAAACAACAGGAAACTCCGGTGAAGCTCTTTTTGTTTTAAATGCTAAAGTTTCTGAGCATAACCTGAAAGGAAAGAATTAGGGCAAATTTGCTCAGTGGTTCTGAATAATAAATCATGAGGAATTTTGAATTTATCTTGTAGAGGCAGCACAGAGAGTGGATGTGAGGGGCCCTGGATGTGGGAGAAACAAGAATAAGAGCCCCAAGTCTGGACAGAGGAGGGACACAGGGATAGGGAAGTGCCTGGTGTACCCTAAGGAGAAGAAATCCCTCCTAGAAGGAAGAACCCACGGACTTCAGGAGAGCAGCATCTAACTGATAATGTTCCATTCCAATTTTCCCAAACCTTCAAAAAAACAACTTGCATGCCATAGACTTGTTCACAGACTTATTTTTATCAATTTTAAAATTCAAAGTTTAACTGACTATAGATTTTATATTGTCATCCACATGTAAATAAGTTAACTAGAGATATCGAATGAGCAAAGAGTTTAATAATTACATTTATACAAGCTGTAAATTCCATAGATCTGAAGCTAAAATTCACATAAAATATGACAGATAAAACTCACTTAAAAAAAAAAAACGGGCAGGCTTGTCTTACATATGCTTCTGGGGTGTGGTTCCTTCTAGAGACTCAACTGACAGATCAAGAAAATATATATGTGTATCCTAACCTATGTATATACACATATCTACAAATATTTGTATATTCAACTGTGTGTATCTGTATTAGCTAAACATGAGTGCATGCTGGTATCTCTAACTCTAATCTGTTACCACATGGATCACTCTAGCTTCTTCCCCCTGCTTATCTGTAAGCACCCATTCCAACAGAGAGAAACCTGGCAGCTACTAGCTGCAATCCATTTCCTTAATTGTGAAATACATGTAGAATGATATCAAAATTCTTAACCTTTTCGCCTATGAGAAAAAAACTGTATCAACTAGAGGACAGTACTTATTGCACAGTTTCTTTTGCCTTTATTCTTATAGACTCTACTCATTTCCGAAGTTAATAGATCTGCACCTCCCCCCATTACACCCAAAATTCCCTTTGGTAAGGTTATTTCACACTTTTTTTTTTTTTTTTTTTTTTTGATACAGAGTTGCACTCTGTCGCCAGGCTGGAGTGCAGTGGGGTAATCTCGGCTCACTGCAACCTCCACCTCCCTGGTTCAAGCAATTCTTCTGCCTCAGCCTCCCAAGTAGCTGGGATTACAGGCACCCATCACCATGCCCAGCTAATTTTTCTATTTTTAGTAGAGATGAGGTTTCACCATGTTGGCCAGGATGATCTGGATCTCTTGACCTGACCTTGTGATCCACCTGCCTTGGCCTCCCAAAACTTCATACATTTTTAATACAGCTAGATTGTTTTGTCACATTCTGCATTCCATCCTAGGATACTCCAACCTCAAGGCTTTCTTAAATTTGCATACATTAAGGTTTACTCTGTGCACTCTAATGTTCTGTGGGTTTGATAAATTCATAGTGTCACGTATCTACAATTCAAGAATCAAAGAACGCTTTCACCACCCTGAAAAAAATACATACAATGTTGATGATAGGTGAAAAGGATACAAGAACCAAATAAAAGAGTTCTCAGCTACCAAAAATGGAACACTTTGGCAACAAATAAAGCAGTATTCGATTATTACCCAAAGTGCAAAATAAATATCCATGACCCTATACAGACATAAATAAATGACTGAATAAGTAATGAGGGGAACAGAAAAATTTCTCATGTAGAAGAATTCCAAGTAATTTATGTAGATATCACACCTGCAAGGATACCACACCCACAAGGATACAGATTAACTCTCAACTTCTTCTTTATGTGTGGGCGACATACAGTGTGGAAAGAGAGGTGAAAAGAATAACTTTCCAGTGGAGAAACCGGACCAACACTCCCTCAGCCAGGTGATCAAGGTCAACATCAACAGTGACAAAGAACTCTGTAAGTATGTACCTTTTATATGGTGTGATGAAAACAGCACTTTACCTTTGGGTCTTCTTCCCCAAACCGATAATTCTCAGTGTAATGATGAAAAAAAAAATCAGAAAACCTCAATTAAGGGACATTCTACAAAATTCCTGACTAGTATTTATTAATGGCAGCTTGATCCTAATAGGATCCTGGAATAGAAAACAGAAACCATGTAAAAAGTAAGGAATTGAAATAAAGCCTATTTTATAGGTTTACATACTTTTAAAAAAAATTTAAGAATACTTAAAAAATAAATAAAACTTTAAAAGTCAAGTTTATTTTTAAAAAATTAAAGAATGGGAGCAACAAGTACAGAATCTATATTCACTAAATGTTTGTGGAACTAATGCTAAAAGAATGTTTGCATTTATATTCAGATATGTAGAATTCAAGTCCTGCATTAAGCTCCATTGATTTTGCTTAAGTTCTTACTAAGTGAAGTTGCCATGTAACGCTGTAATTCTGAAGAAACTAATTGAAGTACGCTGAAAATAATTCTGATTCAATAGGAAAAAAAACAGTGTCTCCTTGGGGTTAATAAGATCTCAAGACTGGACCCCCTGAGAGGTTTCCATTTGTCACCTGGGTGGCAGATAAATCCATCTCAGTTAGGTGGGCCGAAATTTCACTGGCAGACAAATTTCAAGAACCTGGATGAACCTACCTAGCTCATTCCAAGTTTTCTCAAGCTCTGGACATCTTCCATTTAACTCTTTTTTTTTTTTTTTTTGATACATTGTCTCACAAAGTCACCCAGGCTGCAGTGCAGTGGTGCAATCACTGCTCACTGCAGCCTTGACCTCCTGGCATCAAGCCATCCTCCCACTTCAGCCTCCTGAGAAGCTAGGACCATAGGCACGTACCATGTCCAGCTAATTGAAAAAAAAAATTTTTTTTGTAGAGACAGGGTCTCACTATGTTGCCCAAGTTGGTCTTGAACTTGTGAGCTCAGGTGATCCTCCCACCTTGGCTTCCCAAAGTGCAGGCGTGAGCCACTACACCCAGCCCAACTTAACTCTTAATTCTGATTTTCTGTTATTTTAAATATTATGAAGAAACAACAGACTGCTTCCTAGTGGATCTCCTATTTGACTTCTGATTGTATCTTCCCTCCCATACTTTAGTGACACATCTTCAGTGAAGCCTCATAGTGTAAAGAGTGAATTCTGACAGCAGTGGCAATGGTGGTGGCTCAGGCACATAGAGTCACCATGATTCTTCAGAAGCACTTCAGGTTTTCCTCTGTCATTTGGTCAGTAGTCTCACTCACTTTGTAGAGAAACATTGGTGTTACAGCAGTGGCATTTAACAAGGAACTTGATCCCATACAGAAACTCTTCATGGGCAAGACTGGGAATACAAATCTAAGCAACAGGGATCCAGAGGACCTGCTGATACTGGCCCAGAGCACCAGCAAGAGCTGGAGAGTGAGCTTCTAAAGCTTAAAGCAGACAGGAATATGTTACTTAATTTCAAATTCGAAGATCTTAAATTTGAAATCATCGAAAAACCCCAGTCCTGAAGAAATAAAGTAAAATTAATCTGGTAATTTGTCATGAATTTGTTGCACAACTAATCAGAAGTATCAGAGTAAGTGTACATTTCATAACTGTCAAATGTTCTTTTAATTCTGATTCCAAGTCAATTATTTGGTGAAGTTGCAGGGAGAAAAGAATAAATTCTGTTAGGTTTCTTGCCCATGCTTCAACTATGGGGCCGTGTTTCATAAAAAATGTCCTTTAAATTAGCCACTCTAAAAGGTAAAGCAAATTGTACCAATAAATTGTTAGAACTTACGTGGCTGGCAGGAAAGCTAACCATAATCTTAATTGCCCTGAAGTCCCATCCAAAAAATTAGCCACTGGATACTCAGTATGAAACAAGCCTACACACACAGACACACACATGCGCACATACTTACACTGCAATCAAGCCTGATCCCTTTGTGAATGTAATTCTTTTTTAAATGCTTGTATACACAGGTATTCTGAAGTGTTTCAACACAAGAAACGAGGAAGAAATCCCCTAATGGTATCATTTTAACTACCATTTCCAGAATATATTTCATATTTTTCATTTGTTTCATGTTTTGTAAATTAATTGTCATTTTCTTAAGAATTTCTGCTTGTTTGAAGTTTATTATCTAATCATTTGATTGAATTATCAAAATAAAGGAATCTTTAGGAATGGAATACATGAAATGTGCTTAGTCACTAAGCTGGTTTATTTGGGATCAAGGATCTTATTCTGGAGAAGGAAAATTTAGAGTTGAAAGAAAGTACTGCCTGCCATTTCCCCACCCCCCTTATTACACTTTAGAAAGTTGGCTTGTAAAATGAAAGAAAATGGTAATTTAGAATGTACTAAAAGTAGGTTGGTGCTGATGGCAAACATCAGGCATCCTCGTAATGTCCTTAAGACAGTAGTGTAAACATCAACCCACTCCCTTCATCCCATTCTGTACACTTCAAAGTCCAACAAATGATCCTGTGACAGCAAATTACAATCACTCGATTCTTCTTAGTGTTCAAAAATAATTAACTTTTAAAGGTTTCATCATCTCATAAGCTGAAGTGGTTGGGAAGTTTTTTCAACACTTTCTTCCCCAAAGTTTTCCCACTTCCCACAAATCTGTGATCTCACAGGTGATAATCATTGAAAATCTGTGACTCTAATACAAATGGACTTTCATTAATTCCTTTTGTAATTAGTTAAGATAAAAGTAGAACTCTATTTATCTAATACCTAAAAATTTTGGAAGCCCATTACGTTAGGGGTAATTTCAGCACTGCTAAGCTCTCTCATGGATCTCTGACTGTGGTTCTCAACCTTGGTTTTGAAACCTCAACAACCACAATAAGAAAATTTCCTTGAAGTGAACAAAAAGAACAAAATTTGAGTCAGAATTTATATAAATAACTTTGCCTTCCCAATGGTCTTCTTGGGATATTTCATTGTCTCCAGCCCCTTTACTTCAAAGTGATTCACTGGTAAGCTTTAGTTTGTGGTAGAGATAACCTGCAACTCTCCCAAAAAAGAGAGAGACAAAAAAAAGGAATCCACAGAAGCTCTGTAGCCTGGGACATAGAGAGAGATCTGCCAAAAATTAGGCCTGAAAATTCTATTAACATGTCTTTCAGAAGAGTTCTAACCCCTCCCATGTTCATGCAACATTCTTGAGGTTTCAGCCTAGATACACAGGTGTTATTAAATAACAGCCAAGAGGGTCAGCATCCACTCACAGGGTCACAGCTCCTAAGATGCCATACTTAAGATCCTCTTTAAAAGCACCTCAAAATGTTATTTTTCACAGGTGACTTAAAAGTGCCATTTTATAATAATACTTTTAATCTAAGAACTTTTGGTTAATGTAAGAAGATAAACTAACCTAATTAGTTCTACTTACCTGGTTGTTTGCCAAGCTAGCACTACTGACGGCACCATCTCCCCCAGCTCACCACTAGCACACATAGGCCTGTACTCTCCCAGATATGCCCACAAATGGAGATCCTGAAAACCTATATTATACACCCCCTAACATTCTGTTTAGAAGGACTGTTTCTTTGGTTATTCCAATCATTTCCTACCAGTTTCCTTTCACTGGTCTTTTTCCTTTCAGGCTGTGGGGAGGCTTTGTTTCTCTCTCTTGGTCTTGTCTACAGTCATGAAAGGGCTGTATCTTCTTGGCAAAGAAATGTGAACCTCATATCCTACTGCTTGTTTCTGTCTGTTTCTGCTTCCTTCTCTTCCCAACTGGCCTTTAGATGGTTTTTTCTTAAATTTTTCTGCTTTGTTTTTTGATATGAAGTTGAGTTTCCTTCCATATCCAGCTTTGGTTCATCTGTCCCCAGTGCCCACCCTCCCAGTCCCATACCCACCAAAGGTTTTCTTTTCCTCATCTTACATATTAGTAACAAACAATAATAGCAATGAAGTAGCCCAAAGTATTAAAGAATAGCTGTGATTTCAGCCCCTGCATGTACTGATTAGGTCACTCTATAAAATCAACAATACATATTATAAAAAGGGGGTTTGGGGGGAAATAAATACTTGTGCTGAGGAGCTACAACATTTTCCCTTTTTTCTTATAAAAGTAATCCACGTGCTTTATAAAAACAAACAAAAACAAATATATGGCATCATTTTAAGTTACTTTCTAAAATGGAGCTTACTTATGGAATATGTCAAATGAATAACACAGGACAGGAATTATCTTGTTTTCACGATTACAGCTGTGTAAAAAAGAAAGACATGCATGAGAAAGAATGCTGGTAGGAAATACACCCAAATTTAATAGTAACTGCCTTCGGGTGGGGAAATTATAGGGATTTTTTTCTACTTTTTCTAAAATTCCCAATTCTATTGTGAACATTTATTACTTCTATAATTATAGAAGGCTAAAATAAATTTTTTCCAAGAGGCTTATTTTGCAAGATACTATGCTTAATATCTTCTTGGGCACTTGCACCAATCCCACTCTCTACCAGCCAGACCTGGAACAGTAGATGAGGCCCTGATGCATGCCTAGAGCTTCAAGGTACTGAGTCTCTCCAAGCCAAAAGGAGGATGCCAGCCAATGCCATCCTCATGTCCTCTATCACTTATAGGGAGTGTCTCTATCTTCCTATCACCTTCCCTCACAGGAAAAGTCAAAACACGCTCACATAGTTCCTGTTTTGACATGTCAGTTTCACCAACCCATCATTTTTTTCCATCCAAATAGTCATAAGATATTCAGCTTTAGCCAAATAAATTTCATGTCATCTTTCATTTAATGCAGACCATGAGTGATAAATTATTGCAGGAAAATCAGCTTCAGTATGAGTGTCACCACATCTGGTCTGTCACCCACAACCTCACTCACACTTTGACCTATTATTTGATGAAAGAACAGGAACATCATGTTCCAGAGCTTCTATAATTTCCTTGAGACACTGGCACTATGGTTTCACAGTCCTCAAGGAGAAACTTAACTTTTAACTGGATATCTTAATTTCTCTTTTTTTTTTTTTTTTTTTTTTTGAGACAATCTCACTCTATGGCCAGGCTGGAGTGCAGTGGCTCGATCTTGGCTCCCTGCAACCTATGCCTCCCGGGTTCAAGTGATTATCCTGCCTCAGCCCCCTGAGTAGCTGGGACGACAGGCACACGCCACCACACCCAGCTAATTTTTGTATTTTTAGTAGAGATGGGGTGTCACCATGTTGGCCAGGATGGTCTCGATCTCTTGACCTCGTGATCCGCCTGCCTCAGCCTCCCGAAGTGCTGGGATTACAGGCGTGAGCCACCGTCCCTGGCTGATGTCTTAACTTCTAACCAAAGTCACACAGCTTTATTTTTTTAGATTCAGCCTCTTAAAAGTAGAGCTTGCAAGACATCATCTCTAAGCAAGCCGTTTGCAGCTTTGCTAATTCAGTGACGGTTTATGCATCTTTGTTTGCAATTGGGATTCCAGTTTTACAGCTGAGACTCCTCATCTACTGCATTTCCCACGGGCTGTCCACTTGTTCCTCAAGATGTTCACTCCCTTTCTCCTCAGCATAACATTTGCTGCTGCCGAAAGGGTTCATTTGGCTCAAGTAAATGGCACTAAATGTGATTAAGAGATAGGATCAAAACTTTAAGCAGTTCCTATTTCTTTTTTTCTTTTTCTTTTCTTTGAGATGGAGTCTAGCTCTGTTGCCCAGGCTGGAGTGCAATGAATGGCACAATGTCAGCTCCCTGCAACCTCTGCCTCCCTGTTCAAGCCATTCTCTTGCCTCAGCCTCTTGAGTAGCTGGGACTACAGGCACGCACCACCACGCCTGGCTAATTTTTGTATTTTTAGTAGAGATGGGGTTTCACCAGATTGGCCAGGCTGGTCTCGAACTCTTGACCTCAAGTGATCCAGCCGCCTTGGCCTCCTAAAATGCTGGGATTACAGGCGTGAGCCACTGAGCCTGGCCAGATCCTATTTCTTAATCACATTTCTTGTCATTTACTTGAGCCAAGTGAATCCTTTTTGTCTTATTTTTTTGTATTTTATTTCATCTACCTTATTTTCTGCTGTTTCCTTCAAATACTTTGCCATCTTTCCCCATCCTACCTGCCTAGAATATGAAGGCGTCCTACTCTGTACTATGACAGCAACAGAAGCAGATCTTAGCCCTTCAACTGATGCTTCTCTCCTTAGACAAAATGCTGACCCCTTACAGCATCTGCAGAGAAAATGGGGTCATAACTCCTGCATTTGGCATAAATGTCAGCTCCTCACAGAGGTAGTTCTGGGTCCCTGGCAAGGATGAGCTTGCCAGTTGTTACCTGCCCGAGACATCTCTCCACCCATCATTTTCAGTGTATAAACTAATGGTAAGTGTGATTCTTGATGCTCTGAAAAGGCAATAAAACATCACAAAGGATGGGTACAAAAAAATAGAAAGAATGAATAAGATCTACTATTTGACAGCACAATAGGGTGATTATACTCAATAATAACTTAATCTGTACATTTTAAAATAACTTAAAGAGTGTAATTGGATTGTTTGTAACTCAAAAGATTCGTGCTTGAGCAGATAGATACCCTATTCCCCATGATGTGCTTATTTTGTATTGCATGCCTGTATCCAAACATCTCATATACCCTACAAATATATATATTTCCTATGTACCTACGAAAACTTTAAAAAATTAGAAAACAAATAAATAAATAAAACACTTCTAGGCTGGGCCCAGTGGCTCACGCCTGTAATCCCAGCACTTTGGGAGGTCGAGGTGGGTGGATTGCCTGAGGTCAGAAGTTCAAGATCAGCCTGGCCAACATGGTGAAACCCCATCTCTACTAAAAATACAAAAATTAGCTGGATGTGGTTGTGCATGCCTGTAGTCCCAGCTACTCAGGAGACGGAGGCAGGAGGATCGCTTGAACCCAGGAGGCAGAGGTTGTAATGAGCTGAGATTGTGCCATTGCACTCTGGCCTGGGCGACAAGAGTGAGACTTTGTCTAAAAACAAATAAACAAACAAAAAAAAACTTCTAGAAGGAAAAAGAAAGCACCACTGCAAAGGGAACTTACTCTGTTTTGCCCTCACCAGTACAATAAAATTAGATAACAAAAAATCCAGTTCCTCAGTCACACGTCACATGCTCAACAGACGTAGGTGGCCACAGGCTACTACACTGGAGAGAACAGCTAGAGAACGTGTCCATCAGCACAGGGCACCACTGGAACAGCACTGTGTCATCTGTGAGGCCACACTCACATCACACAATTCTGAATAATACAAGTCAGCAAAGACTTACACATCCATTTATCAGCATTCATCATGTGTTTATCCCACACTGTTTATCATTTCCTCAGAGATTGGGCAGAATGCACTTACAAAATAACAGAGGAGGCCAGGCGCGGTGGCTCATGACTATAATCCCAGCACTTTGGGAGGCCGAGGCGGGTGGATCACCTGAGGTCGGGAGTTTGACAGTGAAACCCCAGCTCTACCAAAAATACAAAAATTAGCTGGGCGTGGTGATGGGCACCTGCAATCCCAGCTACTCGGGAGGCTGAGACAGGAGAATTGCTTGTACCCAGGAGGCAGAAGTTATAGTGAGCCAAGACAGTGCCATTGCATGCCAGCCTGGGCAACAGAGCAAAACTCCATCTCAAACAATAAAAAATAAAAATAACAAATAACAAAATAATATTGAAGTGGCCTGCAGGGAGAGCCATGTCCTATTCCAGATTGTGTCTGACCATCTGACTATTGCTCACAGTTTGCTATCCCCTTCTCTGTCTCAGGTTCTTTGAAAATCTGTTATTATTTCCTTTGCAAAAAGTCACGGGACTTTATTAATTCAAAAACTTTAAAGGAACCAAAAAGCAAGTGCTAGCACAATAAACACTCATCCATGGTCCTTTTCGTAAATTACTGGATTAAAGTTGTACCGATTTATCTCTCTCAAATCCTTCACAGACAGAATGACGTTACTGACAAAACACTCAGACAGGTCAAACTACTACAGTTTCCATAGCACATGTCTTCTTGCCCACAAGCATACAAGTTTGAAACTAGAGTGAGTTTTTTAAAACCTGAAATTAAGATTATCCCAATGTTTGATACTTTTAGCTGCCAATCTTCCTCCTCCAGCAATTCGTCTTAGTAAACATTCTTCAAAGCTAACATTCCCAGAAGCATGATGCAATTTGTAGCTGAAACATCCTGTGTGCATGAGTAACGCTACAGCCCTGACATCAGTGGCCCATGACAGCCATCTATACAGAGATGTTGGCTTTCTTTTTGCCTTCTTCTTCCCCTCTTCTGTAAGTAAATTATTACTCTTACCTTAAATAGCAAAAATATTAAGGGCGTGTATATTGCTTAGTGCGGGTCTAAATTTCTGTTCCAATTTTAGTAGAGCCTCATGCAGCAATATCCTGCAAGCCACCTCTGGCACGTGGCCAAGCTCCTAGCAACACCATCAACTGACACGGCGGGTGCTTCCTCCTTGCTCTGCTCTACACAGCATGATTTCCAACTGTTGTAACTGCTCTGTCGTGTGTCGGCACAGAATACTGACCACACTCCCCCCGCCTCCAGGGAGCCCCATACACATGTGGGCTCACGGTGACTCTGTGGGTCATCCGCCCTCTCCATTAGTCTCACCTTGGGCAGTGATTTGGTTTTTCCTGATTGCACATCAGCCTGAGCCCTCAGTCACCACCATCACCAACACCTCACCCCTTGCAGTTTCTAAGACTGTCCTGCCCACCTGTGCCTTCCAGGTGTGTGAGCTGCCTCAGCTTCACAGAACCTGAGGAAACCAACTGGGAAGGTTCATGCTCACTGCCTCCCACTTGTCAGCCCCAGAGGTCTTCACAGATCATCCAGGTCCCTAAACTCAGCCTCTGCTGATAGCTCAGCCTATGTCTTCAAACCCCGCATCTGCCTCATTATGCTCTATTTACCTCTAAGTAACTCAAGAGATAGGTCTGGGGCCCAAATTAACCTTGAAGAAGCAGTACCTGAGAGGAGATTTAGGAAGGTGTCCTCAGGGAGTTGTGAAATAGAATATTTGTAAGCAGATGAGAATTTCCAGGTCCAAGGGATGAAATACCTCCACCTTGCCAAGGGTGGAGGAACACCTGGTTCCTCTGAAAGGACACTCACATCAGACTCAAATCCCAGAACAAGCATCTGGTCTTTTCCTGAGCTCAGCAGGGTGGATCACATAGGCTCAGCTCCAAGGGAATCCCACTGGGTATCAAAATGGGATATTGGTAAGCTTAGAGATTCTAGGGGCAGGTGGAATGAAGTTATAAGTTGTGGTTCCACCACCTATTCTCCACGAGTGGTTCAACTGCTTCACCTGAACCTGAAGCTGGTAGTGCCTACTTCATAGGAATAACAAGGGAACATAGGAAAAGTCCAAAGCCAGCTTCTGAATCAGAGTAAAACTGTTCAGGAAAAGCTTTGATTGCCTTGTTTTTTAGATTGCAAATGGAGTGTCAACCTCTAGAGTCATAGTATTACAAATGATCCTACAAAGAAAATTTATCCGGATGGGTTTCAGGAAATAGATAAGGTTCCCAGGAAGGAGTATTTTATGTTAAAATGTACTTGCTTCTTGTCCACTCTATACCTGTATCTGGGATGCCCTAGGAGTATAGGTAAAACCAGTATTTCCGGACATACCCAAATCCAGGCTGTGCTGGTCTTCACGTTCATTCTGCTGAACCACCAGGCTTTTGTCACACTGAAAAAGATAAAGTCCAGTGGGTTTTAAAAAAATTACATATATGCTACACTAATGTTTATTTTTGTTAACTAGAAAAACCACCTTGGAAAGCATCAATAAAAACAAGTTACATTTATCACCTCATGTAAACAGAAAACTAGTCTTATTTAACAGCTAAAAATGAGTAATGAATCTATCCCAAGCTGAAACACATCCGAGAGCTGTACACAGGCTGTTTTCTTCTCAGAGGACATCTCCCAGATTTACTTTTTTTTTTTTTTTGAGATGGAGGTTCGCTCTTGTTACCCAGGCTGGAGTGCAATGGCGCGATCTCAGCTCACCGCAACCTCTGCCTCCTGGGTTCAAGCAATTCTCCTGCCTCAGCCTCCCGAGTAGCTGGGAATACAGGCTATGCCACCATGTCCAGCTAATTTTTGTATTTTTAGTAGAGATGGGGTTTCACCATGTTGACCAGCATGGTCTCGATCTCTTGACCTAGTGATCCACCCGCCTCAGCCTCCCAAAGTGCTGGGATTATAGGTGTGAGCCACCGCAGCCAGCCAGATTTACTCTTATAATCACCTTGTTGGCAAATATCTATAGACATCAAACTTCAAGTAGAAATTTGTTTTGCAGAATGCATTCAATCATCTTGCACATACAACTACAACTCAGAAAGATAGCTAGGTTTGGTTAAAAAGACTAGGGATTACAATTTTGATAAAGAAAATGGGGCTGGGCACGGTGGCTCATGCCTGTAATCCCAGCACTTTTGGGAGGCGGATCACCTAAGGTCAGGAGTTTGAGACAGCCTGGCCAACATGGTGAAACCTTGTCTCTACTAAAAATACAAAAATTAGCCAGGCATGGACTAAAAATACAAAAATTAGCCAGGTGTGGTGGTGCATGCCTGTAGTCCCAGCTACTCAGGAGGCTGAGGCAAGAGAATCGCTTGCACCTGGGAGGCAGAGGTTGTAGTGAGCTGAAATCATGTCACTGCACTCCAGCCTGGGCAACAGAGCAAATTCTGTCAAGAAAGAAAGAACGAAAGGAAAAGAAAAGAAAAGAAAGAAAGAAATAGGAAAAGAAAAGAGAATTTCAATTTTGTTCTGAAAGTGACTTGGGGCACATACCTTTTAGTGTTTTTAAAAATTTTTATTACCACTGAATCTTCATTTCTACTTTATGGAAAGACATGCAAAGAAGAAAGGAGCAAACAGAGTAGGGAGTCACTCATTACCTTTACATCTTCCTTTTCTGGAGCTGATCTGCTGGACACTGTATTCTTAATCTCTGCAAAAGAAATAATTCTCATCAGGATCTGCTGATTGGAGCTTTCGTTACGAAGAAGAACAACTGCTAGCTGAAAAGTGTGAATGAGTTGACCAGGAGCCTTCGGCACAGAGGTAGGTTTTTAGATTAGGCCTCTTAAAAATCAGCTCTCCATAGAGCAGACTGTCTAATAACCTGACTGTCCATACTCTGGTATTGTCTGTGTGGACCAAGATGTAAACAAGCCCAGGAGCTTTCACAGGAAATTCTGGGGGAGAAAAATGATCATTAAATAAATAAATGCCCTTGATTCCAAAGGAAGGCTACTCACTACCAAAGACTCTTCAAAATAGCAGATTGTAAGGATATGACTCGTAGCCACCTGAGGAAATCCCACACGTCTATTTCCTCAAATACCAGTTTTCAATGTTTCAAAAGGGCATAACTCATTGTACAAGAGGTCTGGCTTTTCCTGGTACATCACTGAAAGTCAAGAACACCAGCATAGCCCTAAGGCTACCACCTCAGCCCCAGGCATACCGGGTGGCCTCTTTCTGAATAAAGGGTTTCCTGGAAACAGTAGTGGTCAGGATATACTGGGATGAAAATAAAAGGTTCACCCAAGGCAGCATTTTTCTCTGTGGTTTCACTGATTGGTTCTCTTCCCAAATACTCAGTTGCCCGTAAACAAGAGCCACTGTTGTCCAAATAACCACCAAGAGCAAGTTTGGGCTTGGGGAAAATTAAAGCACTCTACATCCCTAGCAAGGACAGATGACTGAAAGTCTTTACCCCAGATCTGTATTAACATACATCATTGCAGTGTCTCAACTCTTTTCTGGAAGCTCCACATCCCTTCCCCCACAGCCCTGCTTAATACTGATCCTGGGGAAACCCCTGGAGTTTTCCAGCAGGTTCATTACTCAGACCTTCCCTACTCCACTTTGTCAATTCCATTAATTACCCAATGTCTCAAACCTGTGAGTGGATTTATTCAAGCTCTTCTTACTTCTGGACAACAATGCTAGGAGTTATTATCCACGTTTATGCTTAGAAAAAGTATAAGGTATTCATTTATATGGCTCTACATGACGAATCATAATAAAGATGACAAATTACAAGGATGAATCTATAAGTAATAAGACCAGGATGGATCAGAGAAACCAACAATCCTACTTGTCTTGTGTTTATAAAAATCTGGACAATAACTTTGAATTTGCTTTGCAGCAAGCAAGTAATACCGTATTTGCATGCCACATTAATATATTGCTCTTGAATTTGTAATGCATATTAGCTTCTATGATTAAACCAACAAAAAGGCCATAACCCTAATTTTGTGTGGTCATGTCAACTAATCTCAGCAGGGAGTGAGGACAACATCATAGCGGACACCCAGACCAGGCAGCTTGTGTACGCAGCATCCCTACCTGTCTTTAAATGCACATCCTGGAGAAGGCCTCCAGGTGGCAGCAGAGTAACAGCATCATGAACGGCATGGCCAGAAGTAGGAATGTCAAAATGGGCTAACTTCACCACCCTTCAGGGACCTGCTTTCAAGTGCCAAAGTCCAAAACATATGGTTAAAATTAACATTTTTGTCCTACTACATACATGCAGAAAAGCACCTACCACGGCATTTGCTACATTATAAGTGTACGGTAGGGGTTTTGGTTTAATTTTGAAACTCAGATATCAAACCCTAAAAATTGGGCTAAGTAGGAAAGACACCACAAAGATGTTTAAAAAAAAAAAAAAAAAAAAAAGAAGGGAAGGATAACCAGGATCAAAGTTTCAATAGACACATCTGCACAGACATCAAGAGTCACACCCTTTTATTTTCTCTGTTTTAGGACATTCATTCCTTTAAAGTCATCTAAGCCATAAACTCTTAAATGATCATTACACTGCATTTCTAAAGAATTATGCACATATAGCATTTATTCAGAAGAATGGTACACATTTTATCCAGATTGCTAATGGAAAAGGCAATCTCATCTGGTAATGAAGTTTGCAGTAACAGAGGATGTGTTCACACCTGGTAGTACATTTAAGTGCCAGCTTCCTTCCCCAACTAAAAAGGCCAGTGAACTAGTCTTTATAGATTGCCATACCTACGTTTTTCCATGTAGTCCAGAGCAATTTTTTTCACTTCAAAACAAATACCACAAACTATGTTAAAATATATGTCTTCATTAAAAATTGTATCTCATCATTTAAAAAATAACTTCCAAATGTAGAAAATCTTTATCCAAAATTCATTTTAAAATATTTGTGATATTGTGCTGATTCAAGATAATAATGTATCTTTAATTAATCTAAGACTAAACAGAACTATATCTTAGAACTTTCAAAAAATTTGGCATTCATTCTACTGGAGTTTAATTAAATTGCTCCAGGAGAGTTTCTGTTAAATTAGTAGGATCCTTTTACACTAATCCACTGTACCACCAATTATACAGTGCAATCAAACCGCTCATTGCTATAGCAACCTTCAGCAGATAATGGTATCAGTAACTCTACCTATTCTGTTTTATAGGCCTATTAATCTTGCCCTCCAGCCCACCCAGAAGTGAGGATTACTCCTCCAAATCAGACTTGCCAAACTTGATGAACGTGTTTTTTTTATTGCTAAGCAATAATGGAACAAGAGATAATCTCTAAGACTTAATGTTCACTAGTGACACTGCACCAGCGAACAGGGTTGTCGCTGTAAGATTCATGCCAGTGTCTCATTAAGAAGCAGATTCGCCTAAAAGATCTCAACTCTAAACACAAGTCTTACGGTCTTATTTTGCGAATGAGACCACATAGCCTAGACTTAAGCAATGGAAAAGCTTACACCAAAAACACAAGATGCTCGGTATTCTGAATTTAATCACCATTTGGCTGTGGCAGAAGAATCATGGTCAGAGGCAGCCAGACCACCAGTGTTGTCTTGCTAACAACTGAGTCCACCACAGGCTTACATCTACAGGGTAGTGTCAAAAGCACAGGTGGAAAACAAGGATCACGCTCTCACTTTGCTCTGCCTGCACCCACAAATGCCGGGAAAACACCCTGACAGTAGTGTTCATAGCAGCCCTCTGTACCTCTCTGACATGCACGGCGGGGGGTTCACCGTCTTATTTTTCTCTCAATAGGCTGCAAATTCTGGGAGAGCTGAGACCAGATGGCTTTCCGCTCAACCCTTGTATCCCCGGCACCAAGCTGTGTGCTTAGCACATAACAGGTGCTGAATAAATGCTTCTCTCCTCCACCTACATCTGGTGGCCCAAAATATACATAGCTGATGAGATGTAGTGGATCATTAGACAAGCTGTGGATCAGGACAGAGAAGAAAAAGTCGTTTACTTTTTGGAATTTACTAATTGAAACACTTCCAATACTAGTGCTATTTTATCACGACTTCTAAACTGCCAGATTTAAACACAGATGAATGCTTTTCTCCTTACTTCCTCCCACCCTCTGGCTCTGTAAGTCCAAAAGCCAACCCTTTTCCTCTCCACTTAGTAAGTATTGCTGTTTCACTACTAACTACTTCCACGTGTTGCTACAATGTTTTCTCCTAGTGTGCAAATTCAATTCACAATGGCCAGAGAATTATAATGGCAAAGGGACTCAAGAGACCACTTGTCACTTGAGAGACTACTTGTCACTCTTAATTTAGAGACTATTACAACGCTTTGAAATTTTGTTTCAATATCCCAGTTATTCCTTTTTTTTTTTTTTTTCCTAAAAGTGGGACTACTAAAAAGAACTTTCATTTTGCCTGTCGGGTATAACTACGGACTGAGAGCAACAATGAGGCACTTATCTACAGAAGTATCAAAATGAGACTTATCAGAGAGTGAGAGCCCAACATTGCATTCAATTCAACACTCTCCACTGGTCACTACTAAGCAGCAGCTGTGAAGAAGAAACCAAGGTGGAAGAAGAAATTCTTGGCCTCAAGCAACTCCAAAATGTGCTCCTTGGCATATCATTTTAATATTTATATTCTACATTGTTTCAGGAAGAATTTAAGACATCTTCTTTAAAGTACAGGGTTGTTTTGTTTTCCATTTAAATCATCTGTAATTTTTTTTTAAGACAAAAGGAATTATTTAAGACAGTGGAGAATTCCCTCCTCTTCAGACAGTTTTTTTGTCTTGAGGTTAACATATGATCCAGTTCTGGCCAGAATCTTAATAGAAAGTTTCCTGGCACCTCTCTAAAAAAGGTTTCTATCACTAATAGAAAAAAAGAAGTTGCAGGGCAAAAGGATCTTTTTCCATTGCTCTTATTGTCTGAACAGAGTTCAGTGAAGAAAGGATTTCGGAGCTGGTGTAGCCCCCTTGCAACACCAGACTGCTGCGGGCCATTCTCCACGGTGCACCTACCCTTCTTGTGAAAACTTTTCTACTGGATTATCTTTTATCTTTTGAAGAATAAACAAAGGTATAAACAAAACATTTTTCAAAGGTATAAACAAAATTCAATTTTTATCAAACTTAGATTCTACTTAACCTTTAGCTATATTTTCACATTAAGCTCATTGCAATTCTATTAGAATACTTAGTTGAATTTAATACCTGTCGTTTCACTCTAGCCTGCTTATCTGACTCAGCTAGAATAAAGTGTCTATATCAGATATGAGCCAAATGTGTTGCATCTAGGTGAGTTCTGGGGAACCTCTGAGTTGCGAGCTCAAACATACAGTGGGTTCTACCAGATGATCTCTAAAGTTCTTTCTAGGTCAAACTATGATTCTTTAATCCTTTGATAAACTAAGTGATGAGAGGGAAGATTTTTATGTATGTGTGAGAAAATACTGATATTTTATAATAATATACAAAATGAGTATCATATCATCGTGATATCCTATCTGTATCCTTGTCCCTTTAATCGTGAAGATAATTCTTTTCTGTGACAAGGAGAAGAAAGACAACTGGCAAAGTCAGTCACTAAGGGAAATACAGAAAAGGCTGAACTGCTCTGTAAAATGCAGCCATAAAAAAGGATGAGTTCATGTCCTTTGCAGGGACATGGATGAAGCTGGAAACCATCTTTCTCAGCAAAGAAACACAGGAACAGAAAACCAAACACTGCATGTTCTCACTCATAAGTGGGAGCTGAACAATGAGAACACATGGACACAGGGAGGGGAACGCCACACACCGGGGTCTGTTGGGGGATGGGGGCTAGGGGAGGGATAGCATTAGGAGAAATACCTAATGTAGATGACAAGTTGATGGGTACAGCAAACCACCATGGCATGTGTAAACCTATGTAACAAACCTGTGAATTCTGCAAATGTATCCCAGAACTTAAAGTAAAATTTTTTAAAAAGTGAAAGCAACAATTACACATCATTTCCTGGAGCTGTGTATGATTTTTAATTGTGTTGACAATGCCAAAATGCCCTACTTCTAGGAAAACAATATTTATCAAGTCCTTGGCCAGATATTCCACATGAGAGTCAAGGTAGAGCTGTGTATGCAAGTGAACGATCAGCTGTGCAGAACAGCCTGCCTAGCACTGCTATCTTAAGTCCCCAACGCCCAGGTCCCAGTCATCGTGGCTTCAAGGACCTATATCTTGATATTTTAACCATCTGCAACAGTTCTCCTAAAAAGCCCTTGAGTTAGAGTGTCTCGAATGAAAAATCTTGGAAACAATACTTTGTGTGGATAAAACCCCTATTGTTTTCCCAGTCGTATCTCACAGGAGATATTCAAATAAGGAGAATCCACCACACAACTCCCTGTACATTTCAAAAACCAAAGCACAGAGGGAAGAGCTACACCCCTGTCTACAGAATGTTCAAGTAAAAAATCTGCTCACCTCTAGTCACCACAACATAAATGGCTAGGTCCTAGTATCTCAAAACACATATCTTTACCATTGAATCTACTATAGGCAGGTGTTATATACCTTGCACTTATGATTAGATATCGTTCAGTAAACATCCACTATGGTCAATACTGGGCAATGGGCTTTATCTGTATGTCCTCATTTAAGTCTTACTATGAAGTTAGTATTAAGTGACACCCCCACCTCCATCCCACCCCACCCCACCATTTTCCACAAAAGCAAACAGCCTAATGGTTTGCATAATGCTCAAAAGCTAGTTCACAGCAGAGCTGATGTTTTTAGCAGAGTCAGCTTATTACTGGCATGTGTCACCGAGACATGAGTGTGCATGCGGGTCACAAATCTCTGTCATAAGGACTTGAGAGAGATTAACAATTTGGAATAGAGCTCGTTTCAAGGCAATGTTTCCAATGTTTGCACTTTTCCATCCCCCAAATGCTGGAGAGAACTCTAGACCAGGAGTCCTGACACCACATACATAAGTCCTTTCCTCTACAGGGGAATTAGGGGTAGTGGGAATCTTTGCTGTGGTCAGTAAGGGAGTGGACTCATCATCTGAGTTCTGATGGCCTGGGCCAGTGTTGCCTCAGGTAAGTTACATAACCTTTCTGTGCCGCCACTTCCTCATGCATAAAGTGGGGAGGGTTGATTCCTGACTCCCAGAAATGCCCCTCCTGATGACCACAGGTATGAGTGCTCCATGATCCATGAGTAAATAGACTTAATTCAGGTTGTTCCCAGTGCTAGAACAATACCTGGCATACAGCGGGTGCTAACAAATGCTTGAGTGAAAATAAATGCAAGCAAACTCCTTGAGGGCAAGGTTTTTTCTCTTTGCTTTTTTTTTTTTTTTTTTTTTTTTTTTGGTTACTGGCAAGAACAGTGCCTGGTATAAAGTGATGGGCAGTCAATACATATTTGCTGAATGGATGGCTAAGTAAATGAGCCTAAAGACAAATGTCCAGCAGTCCAGCCTGAATCTTGCATTTGGACCCACAGCTTCTTCTGCCTCCCACACAGAATCACAAGGGGGAAGCCCCTTTGAGCCTGGTGAGAGCTGCTGCCTCTACCCTGAAGGAAATGATTTTGCCCTCTCTCCTTGGTGACTGTAGCACATGTTCCAATTCCAACTCCCTATTTCCTTGTCAATGAAAATGTGAAAGATAATTTATGGGGAGAAGCCAACAAAGTAACAAATGAGTGACTCCAAGTTAAGACAGCAAACCATGCAGAGGGTTTTTGAACTATAAATTAATTTTTTAAGCAGACTGATAGAGTGGCAAATGGTATTGTAGTTGTTCTCAGGCTGTGTTATAGCCCAATAAACTGCAGGCAGGCAATAGCCTCCCATGTGATATCAAAAATTGAAGAGGGGTATTGGGGGAGGCATGGGTGATCTGGAATATTCAAATGACTGCAAATAGTTTGAAAAATTCTTCCTTGCCCCTCTCTGGTGTGTGCATTACAGGACTAACAGATGGTGAGAACCCAGGTGATAGTGAAAATGGAGGACATAAGATCCAGAGAGGGAGATGCCACAAAGCTGGGGAAGAGCAACATTTTTAAAGTACCTTCCACAGACCATTTCTCTGAGATGTTGAGAACTGTTGAAAAAGTACTCTCGTGTGATCAGTTCATTTAGAGAACTGCTAGGTTAAACAAGATTATACAGGTGTCCTGACTTACTAGAGCTCACAAAACATTAAATGCATTCTGAACCTCTAACATGGGGGTTTCATATAAAGTAACTCCCCTCCCCCTTATCAGAGATTTCATGTTCTGCAGTTTTGATTACCCACAGTTGACTTCAGTCCAAAAATACTAAATAGAAAATTCCAGAAAAATAATCCATACATTTTTAAATTGTGGACCATTCTTGAATAGCATGATGAAATTTCATGATATCTCCCTCCTTCCCATGAGGAAAGTAAATTATTTCATCGTCCAGTGTCCTTATGCTGCCTAAGCTACCTGCCCATTAGTCTCTTAGCAGTTCTTAATTACCAGATTAACTGTTTCAATATGGCAATGCCTGTGTCCAAGTAACCTTATTTTACTTACTAATGACCCCAAAGCACAAGAGTAGTGATGCTTATATATTGTTATAATTGTTCTACTTTATTATTAGTTATCATTGTTAATCATTTACCATGTCTAATTTATAAATTAAACTTTATCATAGGTATGTACATATAGAAAAAAACATGGTATATATAAGGTTCAGTATGATCCAGGGTTTCAGGTATCTATTAGAGATCTTGGAACTTATCCCCCAAAGATAAGAAGGAACTACCGTACAGGATTTTCTACTTATTTGGCCAAAGAATCCTTACTTTCCAAAATATCTTCCAAGGTTAGTGTTCTCTACAATGCTCTTTAGGAAATCCTAGGACAGAGAGATCAAATAAGGATAAGAAGGCAAGGGGAAAATACAGAGCCAGGTTTTTTATTAATACTTATAATTAGCTTATTATAATATGCTCATATTAATATAAGATGACTTGTTAGCCATTCAATTCATTTGAAATAATGTCCAATTATTCTGAGAGTACAATTAGAATCATGAAACTATAGAAACATAATTGGTTCGGGGAGAGATCCAAGATGGCTGACTACTAGCAGCTCAGGATTGTAGCTCCCAGAGAAAGCGCACAGAACGAGAGGACGCCACACTTACAGATGAATTTTTGTTGCCTATGGACCAGGAGATTCCCAGCGGAGGAGCCCCACGGGTCGCCAGCGCGACTCTTGTGGCCAGCATGGCGGTTTTGCCGGCGCCCTGGTGCGGCGGTTCTTGGTGCAGAGTAAACGGGACTGACTTCCCTATTGGTTGACGTTTGGAGCTTCCGGAAGGCAGAGTCGCCTATTTACCTGATTGAAAAAGGGTTTCAAGAGAGGCCAGACCGGAGATTCCTGGACAGAAAAACACCACAAATCTTAATGCCGCTGTTTTAGTCGGCGCAGTGGGTTGCTCAGATTTCAGCGCTGGGAATCAACAAGTTGGACATACACTCAGAAACCTAATTTGAAAGTTGGCAATTACAAACAACAGGTGGATAAACTTACAATGATGGGAAGAAACCAGCGTAAAAGGGCTGAGAATACTCAAACTCAGAATGCCTCTCCTTCTACAGGTGATCATAGTTCCTCATCAACAAGGGAATGAGGCCTGATGGAGAACAAGTGCGATCCATTAACAGAATTAGGCTTCAGAAGGTGGATAAGAAACTTTTCTGAGCTAAAAGAACATGTTCTAGCCCAATGTAAAGAAGCTAAGAACCTTGAAAAAAGGTTTGACAAAATGCTCACGACAATAAACAATTTAGAGAGGAATACAAGTGAATTAATAGAACTAAAGAACATAATACGAGAACTTCGTGAAGTATCTACAGGTTTTAACAGTCGAATTGATCAAGCAGAAGAAAGGATATCAGAGGTCAAAGACCAACTTGATGAAATGAAATGAGAAGACAAGATTAGAGAAAAAAGAGTAAAAAGGAATGAGCAAAGTCTCCAAGAAATATGGGACTATGTGAAAAGACCTAATTTACGACTGATAGGTGTACCTGAATGTCAAGTTGGAAAATATTCTTCAGGATATTATTCAGGAAAATTTTCCTAACCTAGTAAGCCAGGACAATACTCA